>JAJPUD010023510.1:0-19886 GCA_023553655.1 Myrmecobius fasciatus
AAGAAAGAAAGAAAGAAAGAAAGAAAGAAAGAAAGAAAGAAAGAAAGGAAAGAAGGAAGGAAAGGAAAAGAAGGAAAGAAAGGAAGGAAGAAAGAGAAATAAAGAAAAAGAAAGAAGGAAAGAAAGGAAGGGAGGGAGGGAGGAAGGAAGGAAGGAAGCTGGAGCTGCAGCTATTAAAACAAAAAGGGAGAAGGGTACTAAATTCTAAGAGCCTTCCATAAATATTTATTCAAGATTCAGCTACTTTTAGGTTCTAAGAAGCAAAGCATAGGTAGGTATATTTTCATTTTTCAACTGCTATACCTGTTCTTATTGAACTGGGTTTGAAAGAAGGAATGCCTGTCAATTGGGGAATGGTTAGTTGTTTCTAATGGTAGCTAATTCTAAGGCAGAGGAGGGTGGAGAGAAAAAAAATAAAGGAAATTTACAGGATTACTTTATTATATATTTTAAAATAATAGCAAGTTGTACATAATTTATTTGCAATTACATGTGCAATCATCTTTTAAAAAAAATTATTGTTATAAAAATGCTAGTTTAATCCCATAAATTAAAAATTAAATACTTTTTTAAAAAAGAAAAGACTCTCTCCTGAGAAAGGAGAGAGTAGAAAATTATGGCCTACTTCCCCAATTTCCACTCTCTATCCTCAGCACCAAGAAGTGACAGCTCTTGGCTCCCTCAGTAACATCTCTTATTTACTGATTAATACTATATCTAAAAGTATTTGACATTAAATACTTGTTCTTGTTATATGTGAATTAGAAAAGGTAGTATTACTAGAATTTGTATTTCTTGCCTTTTTAATTGAGAAAGGACAGATAATTTATTAGACTCCCTGTCTTCTACAAAAGATGCCATTTTAAAAAAATATGTGGCCTTTTCAGGAATGGGAAAAATTACTCTGTAATATTTTACTAAAAATGCAGACTAAGAGACTGAAAGAGCAGGATCTGTAAGTATAGATATGAATTTATTAGAAACTTGTGTAACTTTTTCAAATCTTCAGGCATTTTGAACCAAAACAGCAAAGTATCTTGGCTTAATGTATGAAGTCTTATTCCTTCCGTTCTTGACTTCGGTTAGCAGTACTGTGCCAAGGGTGGGACTGATGCGGCTTCCATCATTGGTGAAAATGGAGACAGAGAAACTGGAGGCTTTCAAAATTTATATAAGAATTAGTTTCAATTAGAAACAGTTCCCCCGCTCAATATTTAAACATTTTTTATTTAAAGTTTTGAGTTCCATATTCTCTCCCTTCTTCCCTTCTGAGATGGCAAGCAATCAGATATAGGTAATAGAGATAATACATGTATAATTATGTAAAGCATTTCCATATTAGTCATTTTGTACAAGAAGACTCAAATAAAAGGGAAAAAAGAAATAAAGTGAAAAACAGCATCTTTCAGTCTGTATTCAATCCATATCAGTTCTTTCTCAGTCTCTTTCTCAAGTACATTTGATCATTAGTGCTTTGGGATTTGAGGGGGTCATTTTATCACTGAGAATAGTTACTTAACTATTATAGTTTATATATAAGAATATATTAATAGTTTATATATAAGAACACATAGTTCTTCATTTAACAATATTGCTATTATTGTGAATAACATTCTCCTGGTTCTGTTCACTTTCACTATGCATCAGTTCAGACTTTTCTGAAATCATTCTGCTTGACATTTCTTATACCACAATACTGTTTTATCACAAGCATATGCCAGAGCTTGTTTAACCATTTCCCAATTGAGTGTATGTATCTCTTTGATTTCTAGCTCTTACCACTACAAAAAAAAAAAGCTTCTATAAATATTTTTGTACAAATATGTTGTTTTCCTTTGTTTTTTTTTTTGGGGGGGATGCCTTTGGGATGTCAACCTATCAGTGATATCACTGGATCAAATGATATAGGACAGTTTTATAACTTTTTGGATATAGTTCCAAATTGCTCTTCAAAAAGGTTGGATAAATTCACAACTGTACCAACAGTGAATTAATGTTCTAGTTTTCCCACATTTTCTCCAGCACCTAATATTTTTCTTTTCTGTTATATTTGCCACTCTGATTTGTGTGAAGTGGTACCTCAGACTTATTTTAATTTGTATCTCTCTAATCAATAATGATTTAGAGGTTTTTTAAAATATATGACTAGATAATTTGGTTCCTTTGTTGGAAATGGTTGAAGGAAGGGAAGGGACCTTTTTATATCCTTCAACCATTTACTAATAGGGGAATGACTTGTATTTTTATAAATTTGATTCAGCTGGGGCAACTAGAAATGGCACAATGGATAGAGCAGTGACCTTGGAGTCAAGAGGATCTCAATTCAAATCTGGAGTTAGACATTTAACACTTCCTACCTGTATGAGCTTGGGAAAACCACTTAATCCCAATTGCTTCTCAAAAGAAAAAAAATCCAATAAATAAATAAATAGATAAATAAAGTTAACTCAGTTCTCTATATATTTGAGAAATGAATCCTTTATTAGAAATACTTGTTGCAATTTCCCTCCTAATTCTCTGATTTCCTAATAGTTTGGGCTCCACTGTTTTTATTTGTGCAAAACTTTTTAAATTTTATATAATCAAAATTATCTATTTTATATTTTATAATGCTCTCTGTATCTTCTTTTGTCTTAAATTCTTCTTTTTGTTCATAAATCTAACAGATAAATGTGTAAATTGTGTACTTATTTTGACCTTATCTTGATATGCAATGTGAAATGTTGGTCTATACTTAATTATTGCCATACTGTTTTTCAGTTTTTCTAGCAGTTTTTGTGAAATAAGTGTTTGTTTCAGAGGCTTAGATCTTTAGGTTTATCATATACTAAAGTACTGTGGTCATTTATTATAATGTAATTTGTACCTAATCTATTCCACTGATCCTCTACTTTATTTCTTAGCCAGTAGCAAATTGATTTGATAATTACAGGTCTATAATACAGTCTAAAATCTGGTATAGCTAGCTTGGCCTATTCCTGAGCAATTAATATTTTTCCTTTTGTTTAGATCTGATTTTATTTATGTAAAAAGTGTCTTATAATTGTTTTCATATAATTCCTGGATTTGTCTTGGTAGGTAGACTTCCAATTATTTTATATTGTCTTTAGTTATTTTAAATAGAATTTCTCTTTCTATCTTTTGCTACTGGACTTTGTTAGTTATATAAATGCTAATGATTTGTGTGTATTTATTTTGTATCCTGCAATTTTGCTAAAGCTGTTAATTATTTCAAGTAATTTTAATTGATTCTCTAGGATTTTCTAAATATACCATCATATCATCCTCAAAGAGTGATAGTTTTGTTTTCTTGTTGCCTATTCTAATTTCTTTTTCTTCTCTTACTGCTAATGCTAACATTTCTAGTACAATATTAAATAACAGAGGTGATAATGAACATTCTTGCTTCACTCCTGATTGTATTTGTAAAGGCTTCTGCTTTATCACCATTACAGATAATAATGACTGACAGTTTTAGATAAATATTACTTCTCATTTTAAGGTAAACTCCATTTATTTCTATGCTCTCTAATGTTTTTGATGAGCATTGGTGTTGTATTTTGTCAAAGGTGTTTTTTTTAATTTATCAAAATAATCATATGATTTCTGTTGGTTTTGTTATTGATATGGTCAATTATGCTGATAGTTTTCTTACTACTGAACCATCCTTGTATTCCTGGTATAAAATTCCATCTTGTCATAGTATATGATGCTTGTGATATATGACAGTAATGTCTTTGGTAGTATTTTATTTAAAAATTTTGCATCAATATTCATCAGGGAAACTTTCATGTTTTGGTTTTTCCTGGTTTTGGTAACAGCATCACATTTTTGTCATAAAAAGAATTTGGTAAAACTTTCTTCATCCATTTTCCCAAATAGTTTAGACAGCATTGGGATTAATTGTTCTTTAAATGTTTGGTAGAATTCACTTATGGATTCATCCTGTCCTGGGGATTTTTCTTTGATGATTAGTTCAATTTCTTTTTCTAAAATTTTTTTTTCAAAAAAAAATCTTATTCTGTCAATCAGTATAATTTTTTTAATACATTTTCAGCCATTTCATTTAGATTATCAAATTTATTGGCATATAATTGGGCAAAATAACTGCTAACAATTGTCTTAATTTCCTCTTCATTGTTGCTACTAGTAATTTAGTTTTCTTTTGTTCTTTTCTAAAAAATCAGATTAAGCAAATGTCTATTTTAATGTTTTCCCCTCATAAACCAGCTTATAGTTTTATTTATTAGTTCAGTGGTTTCCTTACTTTCAATTTTATTAATCTCTCCTTTGATTTTCAGAATTTCCAGTTTGGTATTTAATGAGGGGTGGTGATGGCTGTTCTTTTTCTAGTTTTTTTAGTTGCATGCCCAATTCATTGATTTGTTTTTTTCTCTGTTTTATTGATGTAAGCAATTACAGATATAAAATTTCCCCTAAGTACTACTTTGGTTGTATCCCATAAATTTTGGCATGTTGTCTCATTGTTGTCATTTTCTTTAATGAAATTATTGATTGCTTTTATGATTTATTCTTTGACCCACTTGTTTTTCAGGATTAGATTATTTGATTTCCAATCAATTCTTAATTTCTCTTTCCATTGTCCATTATTGAATGTAATATTTATTGCATTATGATATGAAAAAGATGTGTTTACTATTTCTATTTTCTATATTTGGTTGTGGGGTTTTGGTGCCTTAATTTATGGTCAGTTTTTGTGTGGGTCCCAGTACTACTGAGAAAAAAGTATATTCCTTTCTATTCCCACTCCATTTTCTATAGAACTATGTCATATCTAACTTTTCTGGAATTTTGTTCACTTCCTTAATTTTTCTTGATTTTTTAAAAATTAGATTTATTTAGTTCTGAGAGAAGAAAGTTGAGATCTCCCACTACTATAGTTTTATTCTGTTTCCTCCTATACATCATTCAACTTTTTCAAAAATGTAGATATAGGGGCAGCTAGGTGACACAGTGAATAGAGCACCAGCTCTGAAATCAGGTGGACCTGAGTTCAAATTTGGTCTCAGACATTTAACTCCTTCTAGCTGTGTGACCTTGAGCAAGTCACTTAACCCCAATTGCCTCAGCAAAAAAAAAAAAAAATCTAGGTTATACTATTTGGTACATATATGTTTGGTATTGATATGAATGCATTTTAATTTCTTCATTATCCCTTTCCACTCCCTTAAAGGGTAAGATAGATTTCAGTTCTAACTGAGTGAATATGTTATACCCTCTTGGACCCAATTTTGATGAGAGCAACCTCAACCCATCATCTTCCCCTCCAATTAAATAGCTCTTCCGTGATTCTTTCATGTGAAATAATTTACTCTATTACTCCACCTATCTTCCAATGCAGTTTTCTTTCTCACTCTTTTATCTTGTTCTTTTTCAGGGAAATATCAACCAAACAAAATAAGGAATATCAACCTTATTTCCACATCCTCTGTCTACATATATTCCTTCTTTTTGTTCTTATAGTGATATTGTTAAGAGTTATAAGTATTAGTTTGCCATATAGAAATATAAACAATTTAAGCTTGTTTTATTTCTTATATTTTCTCTTACTTGTTTCTTTGTTACCTTTTTATGTTTCCCTTGAGTCATATTTGGAGGTCAATTTTTTTTTTAAATTCAGGTCTGGTCTTTTAATTAGAAATGCTTGAAAGTCCTCTAATTCATTGAATATCCATTTTTTTTCCTCTGAAAGATTATATTCCATTTGTCTGGGTAGGTGTTGTTGATTGTAATCCTAATTTCCTTTGCTTTTTGGTATATCATAGTCTAAACCCTCTGGTTCTTTAATATGGAAGCTATCAAATTCTGTGTAATCCTTACTGTAGTTATACAATATTTGAACTACTTCTTTTGGGCTTTTTCTAATACTTTCTCCTTGATTTGTAAGTTCTGGAATTTTGCTATGATGTTCCCGGGAGTTTTCATTTTGTGAGAATATGTATCAATCAATGGAAGACTTAAAAGTAATTGTAAAAATCTTTGATTGACATTGCACAGTAATTATTTTTGGATTGGCTGAGAAATTTGGTCATATCTAGAGGTCATCTATAAAGAAATAAAAAGTCTGTTCAGGTACAAGAGACTAAGAATACAAACCAGGAAGAAAGCATTGTAACAAAACTCTGGAAGAATAATCATTTGGGAAGATGAGAAAGCACCTCAGTTTTGGTTTCTACTTAGATTTCCTTCTCCCTCTTTCTCTTTTGGCTAGAGGATAATCTTGTGAATTTTGCAGGGGCTGTAGAATTTTAGACTTTTTATCTTCCAATTAGCATCCTATCATTACCCCTACAATAGCTGCAGCTAGTGGCACTATTAGCATCAAAAACCAAAAACTTCCTGGAAGATGAATTCATGGCTTCACAAAGAACCTAGAAGAAAATCAACATCATATTTAAGAGGAATTTCATAAATATCCCACAAAGTACAGAACAGGGCTCCCTTTTGTTATATAATGTTCTCTCAATTTAAACTTACTTTCTCTTGCTCTCAGAAGTCAGAAATGTCGAGGGAAAGTGTCACAAATTGTGATAAGGGAGAAGATGTCACAGATTTTGGCAGGAAGGATGTGTTATACTACTTTTTATTACTATATCACCTTAATAAATACTTATTTCTAAAAGCTATTTAAGTCTGAGTGAATAACTAGTATCAAATAATTATTATGGAGGGAAATACACTGGCTCAATCTCTAGAACCCTAAAGGGGCAAAGTAGTCACACTCTTGTTATGCAACCTACCAAAGCAAATAGCCCCACAATACAAGACAAGTGAATATTCACACATATATAACCTCCTATGAGGTAGGGGAGTTTGGATTACAATGATGAGAGGTGGAGTGGGAATTCAGTAAATGCCTAAAGATAAAATCAAGTTTAGAAAATATAGTGAAAGCCATAAACACATAGTCTTTGGGCCTAATATTCTTCCTCTTCTCACACTGCTTCCCCTTCCCCACCATTTTTAAATGAGGAAACTGATGTTCAAAGAAATTAAATAGCTTTCCAAAATTCTCCAAAGTCAATGATCTTTCCAATGCAGCCCCAATGGGATTATTCTAAATATAGGGGAAAGAAAATCTCTCCTTGTTATTGATAGTTCTAAATGCTAGCTATCTAAGATAGGATAAGATAAAATGCAATTGCATAAATATAAATCACTGTACCAGTCCTGAATGATGTTGTAAGCTCCTTAAACCTATAAACAAAACACCCTCTTTTATATGGATTTCCCACCAAAAACATTTCATTAACTAGAGGAGTTTATTTCTTCCAAGAAGTACATATAATACCTAGACACCAGAAGAAAAAATGGGCATACAGGAGGGCTTAAGGTGCTGGTGTCTATATACCAGATGAGAAGTACCCTTCCCAAATGGCCTTTTTCTCTTATTTTTGAATGGAGAAACTCAGTCTTAAAAATAGTGAACTTTAACTGAAGACATATGTTATAAGTCAAGTCTCCTACTTCCCACACTGTGTTTGAATCTATCCTTTTCTTCATCTCCTCTCCCTTCCCTTCCATTCTCTTAACCACCTTTTCTTCAATAATCATAAGATCATAAAGTAAAGGCAGATATACTAAGCATGCCTAGAAATTATAAGTGGGCATGAAAATGGCATTCTTTTCCCTTCAAACTGAGCTGGGAAATTATTTTTCACAGAGGTCTTGACATATGCCAAGTCTGAAAATTTTCATGTTTAGCTGTTTTGGAGCATTTGCTAAGGAAAAAAGAAATCCTTATTTTTTTAATTTTAAAAAGGTGTTTTTACCCCCTACTCTCCAGAATGCTAATGACCAAACATATTGCCTCACTTTCTGGACACACCTTGGACTAAAATTGGATAGAATGAATTTTAAAATTTTCTCACTATTGAGGCAAGGGAGCCAAGGGCATTTTAGTGACTTCCAGCTTCCTAGACCTTTCACATATGACAAGTTGGAGTCTCATAATAACTACTGTCCTTTTCCTTCTTTTTTCCTTTCATAGTGTACTTGATATATTATGTACTTTGTCCATTTTCATGTCTAAAAAAAGTAGATGTTTATGACAAGGGATTTTATATCTTGCCCTAAACTAAGGAGTGACTTTAGTGTCATCTAATGGGGGACCAAAGAAGATTCTACTTCTCAAATAGAAATGTGTCAAATTTGGGAACTCTTTGAGAAATGCTGCTCTGATAGTATTCTGCCTGAAATACAAGATGGAAAATTCAGGCTTCAAAGTGGGCTAACAAAAATTATTCTAGAGGCTGCTCATAGAGCATCCCTCTGCCTCTTCTCTAAAATATATTCTCTTTCTACCACCACTGTTTCCCTCCCAGGTCTCTCTCCAAATATGATTGATCCACTCAATCTCTAACACAATTCTCTAACACAAGAAAGACAAATCCAGGATGAGACTTCCTATGGTTTCTCTTTGATCCAATCTAATTTCTTTTAGATACAGTCTAATTTGCATGATAACCATGGAGTAGAAAGAACATTGGATTTAGAAAGAGAAAAGTTGACAGGCCAGCTTTGTTAATTAGTGCTTCTGTGATATTGGTCAAGTTCCCTCACTTTTGTTTCTTCATTTGGAAAATTAGGAATTTGGAGATGCTCTAGCTAAATTTTCAAGGAATAATAATAGCTAACATTTATACATCACTTGCTCTGCCAGGTATTTTATAATTATTATCTCATTGATCCTCACAGGTCTTCTCCTCATTTTATAATTGAGGAAACTTGAAGCAAATAAGGGTTCACACAAGCCAATAATTATCTGAGGCTAAATTTGAATTCAGGTTTTCCTGAATTCCTGACTGATCTACTGCACCACCTACATGCCCAAGAAAGACTGAGTCCACCAAAGGTACTCCTTGAGCTTTCTCATTGCTATACCCCCATCTGACTTCTAAGTCTTTTCTTTATCCCACATGCCTTTCATAGAACTAGGCTACAAGGATCATTTGACGAGGTATGGAATACCAGAATCTATACTCACTCAGGACAATTCGAAATGTTTCTCTGCTCCCATGACACTTTGCAAATCTGTCGAGGGTAGGTTCAAAGTGGGCCTCCTGAATGGTGTGGCCTATTTGCTGTGAGACAAGCTCCGTTCCAAAGAAACCTGGGAGAAGTCAAACCAAGATTATTGTTTAACAGATGGAAACCAGATCTTTGAAGTTGCAACCACCAGTTTTGAATTTTTGGTTTTTGCTTGATGAATGGTGTGTTGATAAACAAATTGTGGGGGAGTATTTGATTTTGGAACCAGAGTTCCAGGCAGATGGACTGAAGGACTAAAGTCTCTCAAAGAATAAGAAATACTACAGCCAGTTTATTTTAGCATTCCCCTCTGGCCTTTACTGATCCTTGGAGCAGAGACTTAAGCATGCTCTGCCTTACTTTCTCCCTTTACTGGTAGAAAGAGCAAACATAGGAAGGTTGTAGAACATGATCAACTCTCATTTAATCTTTAATCTGTTTTTTTCAACTGTAAAATAAGCTTAGCCCTAAGTGCTCTACACATAGTAGGCTGTCCAAAAATGCTTATTCCCACATTCCAGTCCTTTTATCCATTGCCAAAGTCACAGGGGCATTAAGATCAACTAAATCACCATTTTTTCTACTTGGGGACATAAATTGGACTAATAAGTATCATTGATAATAGAACAAAAGAATAGTGACTTGGAAACCTTTAGATACTTTTTCACTAGGAACTCAAACTCACAAATTCAAGCCTAAAACCATGCATTTTCAAACATAGTTTCAATGTGGGTTCCAGAAAAGGAATCCTAATAATTCTTCATGTAACAGAAAGCAAACATTGAACTAGACACTTGAGGAATATTTAAAGATTAATAAGAATTTAATTATCATGATCAAGCTTGGCCGTAGAAAAAAGCTTAGAAAATGCATATTCCTCCCCTCATTGCAGAGGCAAGGGTTATGGAATGTTGCATAATTTGTCAGTCGCAGATGTTGTGTAAATTAGTTTTACTGAATTTTTTTCTTTTTTAATATTCATATAAGTGCTGGCTTGCTGGGAGTGGGAGAGGAAGTCAGTCAGAAAATAAAGAATCCAAAGATGACAATAAAATAAGATTTATAAAAAGCAAATAAATAGATAGCTATGACTCAGCTGACAGTCTAGTAAGGGAGATAAGATTTATAAAATAAATAGAATACATCAGAATGGAATGGAGTTGTTGTTGCTTGTCCTTCATTCTGGAAGAGGACCATGACATCAGGGAGGTGATACCAGGACATGCAAGTGAATTGGATTCGAGTGAGGGAGGGCTGTGCAAGGTCACCTGCCCCCCTTTCTCCTCCAGAGTCATCTGGATCCATTGGCCAGACATAGACCAGGATGACTGGAGATGGCCCTGGATGCAATGGGAGACTTTGGTCTTTTTAAGCTGAGGTCTTCAGCAGGTCTCAGTTTGACTGAGGAAGGCTTCTTGGAGAAGGTAGCATCTGCGGTGGACCTTAGATGCTGGTGGCAAGTAAATAAATAGGCAGAGACAGCTGGCTTTCCCATCTCATGGACGCTGCATGTAAGAACCAGGGCCTCTCTTGCCCTAGCTGCCCAGCCCGGCCAGCTGGTGGGCCTGATATGAGCAGGGAAGGGCAGCCGCAAAATGCCCTGTTGACACGGTCTCAGGTTCAGAGAAGGATTCATATTTGACTTGGCAAACATCTTCAAGCCCTTGCCAATACCAAACCAAGGCTTGGGCTGAGCAGTACACCTCCCTCTCCCCCTCCTCATTCTCTGACTCCCACACCTTATTACCTGGAGAACTTCAATTAAAAGCCACATCCAGAACTGGCCAAGCTCAATTTGAAACAAGTCCATTTTCTCTTCTCTCCCTCCCACCCCCATCCCAGAGGTGCCTGTTCTCAGGCAGTAAAGAGCTAAGCAAGAAACTCCTGGCTTTTTTTTTTTTTTTTTTTTTTTTTTAGAATTTTCTGTTTCCAAAGCCCAGTTATTTACCCAAGGAAAACAGGGAAGTGACCGGGTAACAGAGTACACATGTTATGAAAATATGCAGGCCCGGACTGAAGCAAAGAAAACATTCTTCCATAAGTAGCTGCCTTGTTAATTCATTTTTTTCTTGAGATTAGAACCAGCTATTCCTTGTGTTCCTTCAAGCACCTTCTGTGGTTTCCTGACAGCTGGCTGCAAGAAGTGAGATTTGGACTGAAAAATGGGCCATCGGTCATGCTTTCTCAGGGGAAGAGAGAAACTGAAATTCCCAGATTGCTCAAATTCACCATTCCCTTTAAAGAGGAGACAGAGAGACAGAGAGAGACAGAGACAGAAAGATAGAGAAAGACAGAGACAGAGAGACAGAGACAGAAACAGAGACAGAGAAACAGACACAGAGACACAGAGAGACAGAGACAGAGACAGATAGACAGAGAGAGACAGAGAGAGACAGATACACAGAGAGACAGAGACAAAGAGAGACAGAGACAGACAGAGAGACAGAGAGAAAAAAAGAAAGGAAAGAAAGAAGGGAAAAAGGTTGAGGTGGTGGAGAGAGGATTGCATACATTCTGAGGCTTAACCTGATTTTCCATAAGAAATAACAGCTGCTTAATGACAGGCTACAGAAGTTTTCTACCCTTCTCCACCTCCTCTCCCAAGTCCATTCTAATCCTTGGCAAGGGAGAGCTGGGTAGCCTTGAGCAACACTGCACAGACTTACTCTCAGGAGTCAGACATACACATTGGCAATTAGAGTTAATATTGGCCCGGATAGAGAACTGTTGCTTTTCTTTCTTTTTTTTTTTCTCCCATCTACCCCCCTCCTTTTTTCATTATAAGCCAAAGATTGCTTTCTTAAACCTTTCCAGAACAGCTGGCTAGATCCAAAGAACAGTCTCCATTCCCATGCACTGTGCATAGAATGGGGACAGACCAAGATCATTAACAGCACTATACCCAAGCTAGTGTTTGAGCAAATCCCTCACATCATTGGTAGGAAAGAGAGTGAGGGCAGGTGTGATGAGAAATCTGGTATATTCTGAGGATGCTGCATCAGGTTCACTTTGGGGGTCTAGTGTTCTTTCTGTGGATAAGTAGAGAGGTAACTTGAATCCTCCAAATCTTAGGGACTATTAAAGGGGCAATATCTCTATGGTCTTTTTTTTTTTCATTTATTCCCCTCATTAATGCCCTTTGGATATGCTCAGTAGTATAATGGATAAAGCTTTGATCTCAAAATCAGGACACAGCTGAGTTCAAATTCTGACTCAGTTGCTACTTGCTATGTAAACAATCAAATCATTAATCTTCTCCCACCTCAGTTTTCTTATCTGTAAAATAGGATTGATAATAACAACTTTATAGGGTCTAGTTGAGGACCGTGAGATCCTATTTGTAAATTATTATGTATAAATGTTATTTGTTATTATTTTGCTGCCTCTGAGAGATATCACACTGGAAATAGCCTGGATCCCTTTTGCTTAACATTGCTGTAGTCCTTCATTTGGTTGAGATACATCTGAAATCTAGTTATCAATCTGGCCAGCTGATAATCCCAGGAGAGCCAGGTTCAGTGTCTGCTTGATTCCTGAGTGGGTATTTACAGGCACTTTGGTCTAGGCCATTCAGCAAATGAACTTTCAATTCAGGAGTTAGAGCATTTTGCAGATGAGTTTTCTTAGCCCAAAGTTCTAGCCAACTTCTCTTGACCTGCACCCAAAGAGCCCTTAACCTCAGAATACATGGGAAAGTTAGTGTCTTCCCACATTGCTCACCACCACCACAATTCCACCGTTCCCTAGATCCCAGGAGAGAGCTAAATTTCAGGCCTGAAATGAATCTAATTGCTGAGTTGGGTTTTAGCTGAACCTGAAAAGTGGGAGCTTGAGAATGAGGCAGATTGTGGGGATCAGAATGATGCTTTTGGCACTAATATGGATTTATCCCCAGGAGAGAAAGGGGAGGCAGTAAGGATGAACTTCAAGCTTTAGCCCTGCAGCTCACTATACAAAAAAAGAGGTCTTGTCCAACAAGATCTTAAAGCATTTTAAATCATGAGATTGTAGATTTAGAGTCCTCCTTTTGCAAATGAAGGAAGAAGAAAAAAAAAAAAAAAACAACCCAGAAAGTGTAAGTGGTTTGAGTGGCAGAACCAGTATTCAATTTCTTGTGATTCCAAGTTCAACATTATTTATTTTACCACCCTGCTTCCCCAAGGACACATATCATCATGCTAAAGTGACAAGAGAGTCCAAATTGGCGTTACTGGACTAGGATTTGAACTTTGGCTCTGGTACTATCAATTTAGCCATGGGGAGCAAATCATCTGACTCTTCTGGTCTTCACTTTCTCATCTGCAGATGGAAAGGGTTGGAATACGTGATCTCTGAGGGACCTTCTATCTCTAACCCAATAATTTGATGATTCCACAATTCTATGATTTGAGACTGGTGTAATACAATCTGAAATGAGTTTCCTTGGACTACCAAACAACCACCAGGTGGTTGCCACTTTCAGCTCTCACCAAACTGGGCTGAATTCCAATCTGTGACCTTGAGGTGAAAGACTCCATTTCCGATAATTGTTTCAGACATTTTGCCTCCAGTCCTTTACTATACAATAGCAACAGTAAAAAAAAAAAAAAAAAAAAAAAAACTAAACAAAACAAAACAAAAAAACCTTCCTCTGGACTGCTCCACCCCACCCTCCCCCCAAAGGTGGCCTCATTCTACAATATAAAAGGTCAGTAAACTCTTTTCTTATCCTATTCCTTGAAGCTGATCCAAGCACAGCATTCCCTTTGAAGTCAATGGGTATTTTACACCAGGCACAGCTACACGAGGTTCTATGGAAAACAGGACAGGATGCTCAGTTCTTATCCAGATCCAACCTTGTTGGGAAAATGTTATCTATGGCATAGATAGCTCTGTTTGTTTAGTTATACAGAGAGATCTCACTGCAGCTCCCAGGGATACGTATGATCAGACTATGGATGGCAAGGTCAAACTGCTGAACATGAATTATAAACATGAGTTTTGTGTCTGAATCACAATTGCTGTGTGCTCTGGAGTAAGATACTATCTCCTTTGAGCCTATTTCCCATTTTATAGAAGGGGAAATTGAGGCTAACATTACTTATAGTATTTACCTATGGGGAAAATAGTTTGAAATGCTATAAAAATGTGAAATAGGTTTTTTTTTTTTGCATTTGATTTATTTCCAGTTACATTTAAAACAGTTTTTTTTCAGATGTTTTTAAAATTTTTAAGTTCTAAGTTATCTTCCTTATTCCCACCCTCATGTGAAGTTATACAAAACATATCCTTAAAAGTCTTGTGAAAGAAAGCAAAGATCTCCACCCTAATGAAAAAAAAAATCTTAAGAAAAAGAGCAAGAGCATGCTTCAATCTGTATTCAGACATAATCAGTTCCTTCTCTGGGTATGAATAGGATTTTTTATCATAAATCCTTCAGAGTAGTCATGGATTATTGTGCCGCTGAGAATAGCAAAGTCATTTACAGCTGGTCATCCCAGAACATTGTTATTACTTTTTATCTAGTACATTTCACTTTGCATGAATTCATGGAGGACTTTTTTTTTTTCTGAGAGCATCCTGCTCATCATTTCCCATAGAACAATAACATTCCTTCACAAACACATACCACATTTCATTGAGCCATTCCCCAATTGATGGGCATTCCCTCAGTTTCCAAGTTTTTGCCCTGAGAAGAGAGCAGCTATAAATATTTTTGTATATGTGTGTGTGTGTGTGTGTGTGTGTGTGTGTGATTTTCCTTTTGTAAAAAAATAAATCTTTTCTGGTATTTGTGTCTAGTAGTGGTGTTGTTAGGTAAAGGATATGAATGAATTTATAGCCCTTTAGGCACAGATCATATCTTTTGATCATTTATCAATTGGGACATGGCTCTTAATTTTTTATACATTTGTCTCAGTTCCCTCTATGTTTGAGAAATGAGGCCTTCTCAGAGAAACTTGCTTTGAAATTTTTTTTTACTTTATTTCCCTTTCTCTCTCTCCTTTCACCCTATCCCTCCTTAAAAGTATTTTGTTACTGACCACTTCCTCCCTCAATGTGCATTCTTTTTTATCACCCCCCCCCTTCCCAGATCGAATTCCCCTCCTATTTTCCTACAGGGTAATATAGATTTCTATACCCAGATTAAGTGTGTATGTTATTTCCTCTTTGAGTCAATACTGATAAGAGTAAATTTCACTCATTCTTCCTTTCCTCCCCCTTTTCCCCTCCACAATAAGAGCTTTTCCTTTTCTGGCTTCTTTTTTTTTTTTTATGGCAGATGATTTATACCACTCCACTTCTTCCTTTCCTTTTCTCCTAGTATATTCCTCTATCACCCTTAATTTCATAATTTTTAAAAATATTATCCCTTCATATTCAACTCACACCTCTGCCTCTGTCTATATATACTCCTAACTACCATAATAATGGGAAAGTTTTAATGAATTACAAGTATCATCCTCTGATGTAGACAGATAAACCTTATTAAATCCTATGTAATATCACTTTCCTGATTACTTCCTTAAGGTTCTCCAGAACTCTGTATTTAAAAATCATATTTTCCATTCAACTCTAGTCTTGTCATCATGAATGCTTGAAAATCCTCTATTTCATTGAATGACCACCTTTTCCTTGGAAGGATTATACTCAGTTTTGCTGGATAGGTGATTCTTGGTTGTAATCCTAGCTTCATTGTTCTCTAGAATACCATATTACAAGCCTTTACTGTAGGAGCTGCTAAATTTTGTGTTATCCTGAATGTGGCTCCATTGTACTTGAATTGTTTCTTTCTGGATGCTTGCAATATTTTCTCTTTGACCTGGGAGTTCTGGAATTTGGCTATAATATTCCTGGGAGTTTTCATTTTGGGATTTCTTTCAGGAAGTGATTAGTGATTTTTTCCAGTTTCTATTTTACCCTCTGGTTCTTGAATATCAGGACAATTTTCCTTGATAATTTCTTGAAAGATGATTTGCAGTCCAGAGAGAGAGAACTATGGGGATTGAATGTAGATGACAACATAGTATTTCTACCTTGTTGTTGTTTGCTTGCTTGTTTTTTTTTTTTCCTTTCTGATAGAATTTCCTGTGCAGCATGATAAATGTGGAAATATGCTTAGAAGATCTGAACATGTTTAACCTATATTGGATTACTTACTGTCTAAGGGATGGGGAAGGTGAAGGAGAGAGAAATTTGGAACACAAAATTGTGCAAGGGTGAATGTTGAAAACTATCTTTGCATATATTTTGAAAAGTAAAAAGCTATTATTATAAAAAATATAAAATATGCAGGTTCTTTTTTTTATTTATGACTTTCAGACAGACCAATAATTTTAAAATCATCTCTTCTGGATCTATTTTCCAAGTCAGTTTTTCCAATGATATAGTTCACATTTCTTCTATTTTTTCATATCTTTTTTTTTACTTTATTGTATTTTGATTTCTTATTAAGTCATTAGCTTCCATTTGCTCAATTTTAATTTTTAAGGAATTACTTTCCTCTGTGAGCTTTCATACCTCCTTTCCCAATTGGCCAATTTTGCTTTTTAAAGCATTTTCCTCCTCATTAGCTTTTTGTATTTTCTTTTGCAGCACTCTCAATTCTTTTTCCAATTTTTCTCTCTTTCTCTTACTTGATTTTCAAAATCCCTTTTGAGCTCTTCCATGGCCTGAGCCCAATTCTAATTTTTTTTTTTTTGGAGACTTTGGATTTGGGAGCTTTGACTTTATTATCTTCTTCTAAGTGTGTGTTTTGATCTTCCTTGTCACCATTATAACTTTCTATGACCACAGACCTTTTCTATCTGCTCCTTTCCCTAATCTATTATTCAGATTTTAACTCTTTGTTAAAGTAGGGTCTGTTTCCAGGGTGGAGAGTGCACCATCCCAAACTTCAGGAGTTTTTGTACAAATGATTTCAGAGATTCTTCTAGGGAACTGATCACAAGTGCTCTTTTCTGCCCTAGAACTATTATGAATGTCTCCACCCCATTATAACTGTAAAATCTAGCATGCTAAAGTGCTAGGACAAGAGGCTGGGACTGTGCCCTGGCCTCCCACCCTGTTGCCACAGACCTTTTCTGCTGACCTTCCAAGTTGTCTTTGGTGTTTCTGGGCTGAGAGGTCTGAAAGTCACTAGTACTGATGTTAATTCAGAGTCCCTAGACCTATTCCTATTTACTGGCATGGGGCTGGGGATAGGGCTATGCTGGTGCTGAACTGGTGCTTCCTGCACTGGGACTGCATATTGGGCTACCACCCTGGTTCCACAGACCCTTTCTTCTGATCTTCTAAGTTGTCTTTGATTGGAAACATGTTCTACTTCATCTTTTTGGATGTTCTGGTGCTCTAAAATTTTTTTAGTGTCATAATTTAAAGGAATTTGGAGCAGTTTGGGGGAGAGGTTGGGTGAATTCCTGCCTTTACTCTGCCATCTTGGTTCTGTTTAGCTGAAATATGAAATGTTACTATCATCTCATAAATCACTTTTCTTCATCTTTAAAATGATGAAGTAAGAATACTTCATTTGTAGAACTGTTGAGAAGAACGATCCCATGAAGGAGAATCTGGATAGAGAGCAGAGAAATGGTTTTGAATGGACTCTATGGTAGCCAAAAAAGCTAATTAGATATTAGGGATAGAAACTGGATTTACACACACACACACACACACAGACACACACACACACACACACACACACACACAGGTTTAAGAACCTCCTGGGTGATGAAACTCCCCCCACCAATATAGGTCAACATTTTATCTGAAACTTGCCAATAGTCTAAGCAACCATTGTATGTCAAAGTGAAACTCAAATCCAAACCTTCCTAACTCTTTAGAAACTATACCATTCTGCTCCTCTAGGAGATTGGGAAATATCCAAGTCAATAAGCATTTTCAAGTCCCTACTATGTGCCAGGCACTGGGTTAAGCACTAGGAAAACAAAGAAAAGCAAAAAAATGGTGCAATGGTGCAAATAGATATGTACAAAGCAGCTAGATACAGGATATAATCTGGAATCTGGTTGTATGTACTCTGTACTAGTCAGACCACATCTGCAGTATTGTTTCCAGTTTGGGGTGCCATATTTTAGGAAAGACATAATATAGTTGGAGCTTGACTAAAGGATAGCAACCAGTATGATGAAGGAACTCAAAGCCATGCTAATGTTGGCTGAAGAAACTGGGAATATTTAGCCTGGGACAAAGAAGATTTGGGCTAAATATATTTTATAGAATATATATTCTATATTCAAATATATAAAAAAATTAGGCTTGATATATTTGGTCCTAGAAGGCAGAACTAAGATCAATGGATAAGAGCTATGGAGCAGTTGATATTGGTTGAATACATAAAGAAATCTAATAACTTACAACTTTCCTTAATGTAGTACCTGGAACATAGTAGTCACTTAATAAATGCTTATTGACTAATTTTTTAAAACATTCTTTTAGTCATTTTCCAGTTGTGTCCAATTCTTCATTGATCCCATTTGGAGTATTTTAGGAAAAGATATAGAGTTGTTTGCCATTTCCTTCTCCAGGTCATTTTACAGATAAGGAAACTGAGGTAAACAGCATTAAATGACTTGCCCTGGGTCACACAACTAGCAGGTGTCTGAGGCCAGATTTGAATTCTAGAAGAGATATAGATATAGAGCTGGAAATGGCCTTACATCATCTAGTCCAACCCTTTCATCTATATAGATAATAAACTGAAGCACCAAGAGGTAATAACTTCCACTTACATTCCACATTGTTGAAGTACACAGATTCTTCATGTTTATCTCTTTGGAGCCTTATACCACAAATCTGTGGAGTGCCCATGCTACCACATATGAAGAAATGGAGACTAGAAGCTATAGAAGTAACTTAGAGTGTTAGAGAACCAAGGAGGGAATTTAGTGACCAACTGGCCAATTTAACTCCCTCATTTTCACAGATGAGGAAACAGAGACCCAGAAAGATTAAATGATAGATCTTGGAATCAGATTCCCAGATTATAGGATCACAGCTTGAAAGCTGGATGGGATCTTGCTCTTTTAGGTGAATTCCCTCAGTTTTACAGAGGAGGATATAAAGGTCTCTTAAAGGTTTGCCTGAAGTTATACAAGCAGAAAGTTTTGAAGTCAGCATTTGAAAGTGGGTCCTCTGGTGTGATTTCAGATCCAGGTGACTTTTTTGGATACCTTCTTGCCAAGCTGGCATTGATTGGAAACTCAATGTTAGAGAAGCTGTCCTTTAGACAACTACTTAAAACAACAATCAAAGCCAAAAATACTACCCCCACTCCTACCCCTAACACTTTTGGCCAACAGGAGTTTGAATGATTGGCTGGCCATACACCAGTGGAGACCACAGGAGTGTCAGCAGCTATGTAGAAGGGTTTCTTCCAACATCATTATTTCCTAGCCTGTTGTAGCATGGCTATTTACAGCTACCTTATTCACTTTGAAGGTGCATCCATTTCAGTGGCCAACAGTCTAATTCTCTGGTTTAAAATACTTTAGAATCTTGATAGATAAAAGAACAAGAATCTCCTGATTTGGTACTTCTGGGAAAAGCAGGGTTTTCCCTTTCTCTGTCAATTTACCTTCACTCCCCAGTTACCAGCAGGACTTTATGTTAGAGGCTCTTTACCTTTTCTTGTCATGCTTTGTTTGGGCAGTCTGGTGAAGTTCAGGGGGCCTTTCTCAGAATAATGTCTTTAAATGAATAAAATAAAATATGTAGAATTACAAGGGAAATAAATTATACTAAAATAATTACATATAATCTAACTTCTTGATATATATTATATATGTGTGTGTGTGTATAATATATTAGTATATATGTTATAACAGGTAACAATT
>JAJPUD010023511.1:0-19886 GCA_023553655.1 Myrmecobius fasciatus
GAGAGAGAGAGAGAGAGAGAGAGAGAGAGAGAGAGAGAGAGAGAGAGTGAGTGTGTCAGGAAATCTGGGTTGGAATCTTGACTCTAGCACATGCTGTGTGTCATTTAACCTCTAGAAGTCTCAGTTTCCCCATCTATAAAATGGGAATAATCTTCCTCTGCAGGGTTACTAACAAGATATTTTATGAACCTATGATATTAGTGACCATTGTAATCATCAGATAATAGTTTATCTGCTTTTTACCAACTTTAAAGGGACAAATACCTCAAAAACTATGACTTTTTGAGTCTTTGGAATACCTTCAGCTAAAAGAACTTAATACGAATACACACACACACACACACACACACACGTGTTTCAATTAATTATCTAGAGTGTGAATACTTTTTTGTTGAAATTAGATAACACCGTTTATTTCAGGGGTAGCATTTAAGAAATAAATGAGAAAGAAATACAGCAAAAAAGAGCTGCAGCTCTGGTAACTTTTTAGTGACAATAATAAAAATGCTTTCACTTCTGCCCCTTTGCATGTACAATCATTCACTCTAAAGTATAATCATATTTGAGCCACTTCCTGATTTCTCTAGTGAGTGAACATTCCTTTTTGAGTGTCCTTTTAAAGGGGACATGCTTGTTGAATGTTGAAGGAATGAATGAATGAATTGAGGAAGGGAAGGACAGAGGGAGAGAAGGAGCTATGTCTTTGTCTTTCTCCTTCTATCCCAATTAGTCCAAACCCCATTTTCCTAAATTGGAGTCAGATATAAAAAAGTCAAGAAATGTACCAGCACTGAAGTCTTGGCAAGAATTCCTGGGTTATAAAAATAGATCAAAAATAGGAAGAGGAAGAGGTCTTGTCACAAAGCCTGGTCACTGGTGATGCTATCAGTATGTGGCTACAGCTGATTTGGGGAGACGCCTCACTCCTTTGTTTCTCAGTTCTCTAGAAGGAGTAGCTTATGTGATCATGGAAATTACAAATCACACCTTCCTTGCTTGAAAGAATATATGAATATCCTGGCTTGAGACCTCAAAAGTCATCCTACTTTATGATATAGCTAGGTAGGTAGGGAAGGGACCCCCCCCCCCAAAAAAAAAGGTAATCATATGTCCTAGGGTTATAGTTCCCTATGAGAAACTGCCATTTTCCTGGTTCCCTCTGAGAGCTTGCCTCTGGTAGCTTGGAAACTAAGAAAATAGAAGAATCTAAACACCCCCTGGCCTCAAATTGCTTCTCTGAGGGAAAGAGAGAGATCTCTTAAAGGGGTCATTGTATTTAATCTCCGAGTTAGCTAGCTCCTATTTTTTTTTTCTTTCCTGTTTGTTCTGTGATTGTACACGCTTAGTGCAGTCTTCTTACCTACGTCATTCTCAGTTTATTTTATTAGGAAGGGCTGGATACTTTCCTGCCTGACCTCCTTGCATTTTGCCTTCTCCACGTTTAAGACCTCTGGGACCTTCATTTTCACAATGGGTCGGTTATCTCATCATTCCCACTGAGCTCCCTGCCCAGATGGGTTATCTGTGTAAAGAATGGGGAAGAATACTCTAATTTTTTTCTAGTTCATTACTTAAATTCTTCATTGAACCCTGCTAGAAGCAAAATCTCCCTATTTCTCCTGTGCTAGGAAATTAGACTTAAAGAGCCAGATGAACAGAACTCATGGCTTTTAGGGCTATTTTCCAAACCTCAGCTAATTTTGGTTTTTGTCCTGAAATATCTTTAAGTCACCCATTAAAGCTGATTTTATGTCCTCCACTTCTGTGCCTTATAGTGGCAGTTCTGGTAGATTTTGCCAAATTGGAAAAGTTTCAAGTATGGCCTAGGCAATAGGCTGAGGACTATATGCCTTCAAAGTCCAATTTAGCTAAATTTAGATAAGCTTACCAACAGGATGACCACAGAGTAACAGATTTTTGGGGGTGTAACAGATTTTTGGGGGTATAACAACTCTTAAAGTCTTTCACTAAAGTCACATCAATGAAGTGAAAAAACATACTCCTGAAACCATGAATTCTTGTGGTATCTTAATGGTTATAGGTAATAGCATTAGATTAATCATTTGTGATTAATTTCTGAAATTCAGTCAGACAAGTATTAATTAAGCACTTACCATGTGCTAGATACTGTGCTAAGCAATAGAAATACAAGTATTATCAGAAAATGGTCTCAGCCCTCAAGGAGCTTACATTCTAATGGGAAGACATTCTTACATTCTAATAAAGGAAGATGAAGGAGTTGGGGAGGAAAATTTGATGTAGCTGGCATAGGATGCCCATAGGGAGATTTTTGGGTAGAGCCATCCCGTCCAAGGGAGAGGCAGCAGGGACAGAAGGTACTATCTAGGAATTCAAAGGATAGAGTGAGTTAACTGGATAAAGTTTGGGGAGCATGTTAGAAAAAAAAGTTCAATAAAACTTTGCCCCTTTATTAGGAAAAAAAAAAGAGAAAGAATGGAGCGCAGCCCAGATAGAAATGAGATGATTTGAAGGCAATTTTCTTTAGAAAATGTAATATAGTCTCTCTATGGAGACCTTGATCATGGAGTTCCTTTGACCTTCCCACATTCCAGCTTACTTGGATGCATCTTCATAGATCAAAAGCTTCTTGAGAGCAGTGATTAGCATTTTATCCATCTTTGTCAATCTAAAGCGACCATGCCGTACCTAGAAGGCATTTAGGAACTCATCAACATAGACAGAAGAGAACTTTGAGATCATCCAAATCCTTCATTTTAATTTTGAGGAAATTGAGGCATAGAGTGGCAAAGTACCCTGTCCAAAGCCGGAAGTCAGCAAGCAGAAGAGCTAAGATTTGAACTTTAATAAATGTTTATTGAATCAAATTGCGGCATAATGAGAGAGGCCAGACTGATTTGGGTGTCTTCAGTGACAAGTCACTTCAGCTGACCCAGCTGCTCCTTGGAATTCTCTCCTAAGGTTTTAGATCTGAATACACATGGATCTTTTCCATTTGTTGCTTAGCTTCTGGATATCTATCTCCCTGGACTAATGATCTAACTAGTTATAGAATTAATATTGAGATATTATCTCATATTTATTTATTTTGTGTCTTGGCCTTCCCAGCTCTAGAGATAAATTCCCTCTTTCAGAAGAATGGGTTTGAATAGAGAAGCCCCCATTGTAACATGTAACATCCTTTTTGGAGTTTATATGACAAATCATTGCTTGTAGTTGTTATGATGGGGACAAGAGAGTATAAGAAATAGTCTATGTACAGTTGAATTATATGGTGGATGAAAGATCTCAGTGGTTGCTAAATATATTAAATTGGACAGAATGGGAACCATAGCCAGAGGCTGCTAAATAAGTATGGAGTAAGGATAGGGGAGCTAAAATAGAAGCCAAGACATTGTATAGTAATGTGGAGAGAGTCCTGGACTTTGGATCTAAGATTTGGAATTTGGAGATATATGATATAACTCTTTCATTTTACAGATTTAAAAAAAACAACTGATAAGTAAAGTGGCCCACCTGAGGTCATGCAGAAGATAATGATGATCATTGTAATGATGATTTACATAGCACTCTTGTGCCAGGCACTGTGCTAAGCACTTCACAACTGTTATGTCATTTGATCCCCATAAGAACCCTGGAAGGCAAATAGTACAAGCTATTATTATCCACATTTTACAGATAAGGAAATTGAGGGAACAAAGGTTAGGTGACTTGCCCTGGCTCACACAACTAGTAATGTCTGAGGCTGGAATTGAACTCCAGTTTTCCTGACTCCAGGCCTGATTCTCTCCAGTCCTAAGGTTGACCTGATGGCCTATCCACTGCCCACTTTGCCTTGTAGGTTTGAGGCTGGCTCCACCACTAACTAGTGGTATGATTCTTGGGGAAATGTCTGCATCTATAAATTTAGGTTAGTGTTTACACTGCTATTGTGAGGGTTAAAGGAGATTTGTTATGAAACATGCTTTGAACCCATAAAGCATTATCAGAAATGCTTTTATGATTATTGAACAAGACTTATTATGTTGGTCATTATTAGCATTATATCACATAATGGCATTATTTCATAATAGAGTCCCAGCCAGAAGGAATCCTAGTAAGTCAAAGTCACTAAGGCCTGGACCATTTGTTTTTGTTAACTTTAATCAAACTTACAGCTAAAAAAGTCCCAGCACCAATATAGGAAGTTGGACTGATTACAGAGGAATCAATGGAGCAAAGGGAAATCCCAGATTTAGAAAGTTTAACAACTCTGCTGCCTTTCCACCCCACCCTCAAAAAATAAAATAAAAGGAAAGGAAATGGACAAAGGAGCCCTTTCAGTGGGAAGTAGTTTGGGCTTTGGGCCTTGGTTTAATTAGTGTCATCCCTCCCTGCTCACTGCCTTCCAGAAAGTGACTTAAGACATTTCAATCTCCTTGTCTTTGTTCAATTTCTGTACCCATCCTTTGAGACTCAGCTCAAATCCTAGAGTCTGCTCTGTGCTACACTATGTGAGTTCAAATGACTAACAACTCTCCTTGCTATCTGTGTGACTCTGGGCACATCATTTAACCTTCCTGAGCCTCAGTTTCTTCATCTGTAAAAGTGATGATCTCTGAGGTTTCCTCTGGTCTTAAATCCATGATTCTTTGACCTTCAGGATGATCAACTATGTTCGGACAAAAGCAGCCATTGTGATCACCAATAATAATTAAAATCCATAGCTTAGTATATATTGGCAAAAGCAGCTGATAAACAATAATAAGAATAACCAATATCCATATAAAACTTACTGTGATGTTTGCCATTGAACAGTACCTGGATTTGTCTTAGTAACATTCAGTGATGGCCATAGGCTGTTCTACCCTGGGACTGCTGTGCTTTCTTAACTAAGAATATTCATCAGTGTGTGAATAGGTGTCGTGCTGTTGCAGAGATCCCTGGTGGGGATCCCCATCAAGCATCACTCTAAATACTAATCTCTGCAGGCAGTGGGGAAAACTGCTGTGAAATAATGGACAACCAATTAGGATAACTCACCCGATGGTGCCTCAGTTAGCATTGACAATGGGAATGGGAAAGTATTTTGCAATGAAGCTGCATTTGAGGCAGGTCCAGGAAGCAAGCATTCACTGCTGTTTACCAGGTGGTGAGAAGGTTACTGGGACAGAGACAATAAACCACCAAGAATGACTTTCACATGGGAATTTCTATCTGCTTCTAATCGCTCATGGTTCAGTGCTCCATTCAGTTCTGTGCGTTGTTCCATTGAATTGACCCAACTCTAAAGAGCATTTCGTTTATTTGTTCTGAGCTGTGCTGTTGTCTCCGGTCTTCCAACTGTCTTGAGTTTCTCTCTTTTCTCTCCTTTAGAGCCAATAGAATTACCCAGTTCTTATCCTCAGCCCTGAAAGAACTGGAAAGGAGTTCCATTACTTGTGATTTCATCTCTGGGGTATCTATACTGATCATTCCCAATTGTTGAATAACAATTTAAGGAGAGGAAAACAGAAATAGGCTCCTGTATATGCAAGGTGGAGCTCTTGGGACCACATACTATGAAATCAAAGGACCATGTTCTCATTTTGAGTAATTAATTGTAGACAATTCTTTTTTGCCTACCCATTGCTGAGAGAGGGAGGGAGAAGAAGGGGAGTAGGTGTTCTGACATTGTTAGGATTCTCCTTAAACAGGAAAATTTTCTCCTTGTGTAGCCTTTAATTTTTGTAAGGAAAAGGCTGAAACTTCCTATCAGAGTCACTATATATACTAAATAAAAAAATCTTATATAAAACACAATCACTTCTCTATCTTTTATATTCCTTTTACAGCTCATGTTGGGGCAGCTATGCTGTATAATGATAGATCAAATACAAGACTTGGAGTCAAGATGACTTAAGTTAAAACTCTACTTCAGATGTTTATTAATTTTGTGACCAATCTCAATCTCTTCATCCATTAAAAGGAATAAAAATACTACCTACTTCAAATTAAATGTCTGTGTGTATGTGTGTGTGGAGGAGTGGAAAAAGCTTTGTAAAGCATAAATTCTAAAGGAGAAGGAGTACTAGTACTCCTTCCATTAGTAGTACTGGTGATGATGGGTGGTAGTAGTAACAGTAATAGTAATAGACATTGAGGCTTATCTGAATTCTCATAACTAGAACCATTCTACTTCATTCTTGGCCAGTACCAAGATACCAGAGATCTGACTCTTTCCCTCCCATCTCCATGTAACTCCACTGTTTAAGAGGAACTGGACTAAAAACAATGGAATCAAGACTTGGGTTTTGTATGGTAATCATCTTTCCATACCATTTGGAGAAAAGCCCTCCCTCACTTAGGCACTGCTAATAGTTCAGATGAGAATCAGCTTGGAGCATTGAAAACTTCTCCATTTTTTGACTTGATCAGAGGAAAAAGAAAAAGAAAGATTAGGTCACGACAACTGAAAAAGATAAAAATTATAGAATAGTATATTAAAATTTTATAGAGGAAATTACAATGAAGAGTGCCAGACTTGATATCAAATAGCTTAGCTCTGCAATTTAATTTTACTTTCTGTGTAACCTTGGGACAAGTCACTTAACCTTTCTAAAAAAAAAAAAAGGTGTCTTTATGTAATACATTCAAAATGATCAAAAAAATAAAAATAGAAAAGATGAGAGGAAGGGGGACCTGAACTACATGACTGTTGATGTCCCATTTAGCACTACAGTATATCATTCCAAAAGGTAAAGATATGAACAACAGCAGCCAGAAAACTCACTAGTTATGGATAGCTTCCAACACAATCTCATCCAACAAGTATTTATTAAGAGTGTATTCTGTAGAAAACTAAAAATAATTTCTACCCATGATAAATTTACATTCTACACTTCTATAATTGGAGAGGGAAAAGTCAATTCACTTTCTCGAATCAACAATCCTTTCATCAATCAATAGTCATCATTACAATGATGTTAATTACATTCAAATATTTTAGCTGAAGTACTCAAAATATTATTTTTAGTTTTTAAGTGCATGCAATAAATATATGATTGACTCTGCTTCCTTGTGCACCAGGAAATGGCAGGCATGTGGTAATGGCTGCCAGCATGCTGGGAAACATCACTGGAGCCAAGAAATGAAATGTTTGGAGCCTTTGAAAGGATTCCAAAAATGTCAGCACAAACTTCCTGCCTTCTTTCTATTGAATGCCCACTGTGGCTGTCTGTACTGAATGTGCCAGACAGGCCATCATACAGAGAAGGAGCAAGTGTTTATTGGTTCAATGAAAGGAGAAGCCACAGTCTTCCAAGCATCAATGGAGAGATTCAAATCATTGGCAAAAAAAAAAAAAAAAAGGCAGAAGGATTGCTTCATTCTAGTATGGGAAAAAAATAATGTTCCCTAAATCATGATAGGATGAAACGAATATTGGATTTCGGGTCAGAGGACTTAGATCCAAATCTAGCTGTATTATTTACTATTCTGCCATTTGGGCAAGTGAATTGACCTCTCTAAGCTTCTTTCTTCACCTATAGAATGAGGTAGTTGGATATTATGCTCTCTAAGGCTTTTCCAATTCTCTATCTATTCTATCTTATGTGAAATGACTAAGGCAACTTTGAATCCTTACTAGTTATATAATCATGGGCAAGTGATTTCTGTCTGCCTCAGTTTCTTCCTTATCTGAAATGAGGAGAATGGCATCTATCTCCCAGGTTGGTTGTAAAGATAAAATGAGATATTTCTAAAATGCTTTGCAAACTTTAAAGTGCTATATGAATGCTAGTTGTTGTTGTTATTTGCATAGCCACACAATACTTAATTATGTGGGTTTTATTATTATTATTTATTAATTTGTTGGTTGTCTATGGCTCTTTAGATATTTTCAATAGTCATAAATAGGAAAGCCAAGACCTTGGGGTATATCGATAATTGCATTCTAATACCAAATATAAATTATATTTGCATTATCTTTTGATTTGGATTATTTATGCCACTTCTACCCACTAAGAACTGGCAGTGCAGTATGTCTAATAATACTCTCAAGCTCTTTTTCTTGACGGAATTTAAGAAAGAAGAAAAAATTTCATGGTATAATCTACTGTCTTTCACTAAAATCCTACTTCATTGCCTCATTCTGTTATAAAGATATCCTTGGGACCTCAAAGAATTGTCAGCTGAGTACAGGCTCCACTTACCAACTCAGAAAAGTTTCTGATTACAATTTTGGCAATGAGTTGTATGTACTCTCTCTGAGGACCAGCTAAGCTAAATTGAGAAGGCTTATCATTTCAAGATTCATTCCTGGGTAATGAATGAGTTTATAAAATGATTGACAACTCACACAGATTTCAGCAAGACATGATGGGATTGGGATTGACATTACTGAAGGGAGAACCCGTACCAATGATGTCAGGGATCCTTATAGCATTGGAATGAGTATAACCTACTAGTCCGTAAGAATCTTCCAGCTTTCTGAGACTTGGCAAGGAGGCAGGCTAATGTCAATCATGGGAACAATCTCTCTTTGTGGGATTGTTTATTATCCATTGTTCAAATTCTTCTTTCTAGGAAGGCTCCCCTTCCACAAGTGAAAGAGTTTAAGTGTTAAAGAAATTAAGCCAATGTTCTAACATATATTTATTTTTGTTTTGCCTCCGTTCCTTCCTTCTACATAGAATCTTATGGCAAGAGCCTTGTATGACAATGTTCCCGAGTGTGCAGAAGAGTTGGCGTTCCGCAAAGGAGATATACTGACTGTGATTGAGCAGAATACTGGTGGGCTGGAAGGATGGTGGCTCTGCTCATTACATGGAAGGCAAGGCATCGTCCCAGGCAACCGTGTGAAACTCTTGATTGGTCCACTGCAGGAGGGTTCCTCCAGTCAGGACCAGCCTTCTTCTGGACTAATGCACCAGAGTTTTGGCTCACAGAAAGTCTATCAAGTACCACACTCACAGGCTTCATCTCGGGATGCTGTCTATCAAGTACCACCATCCTACCAGAATCAGGGAATTTACCAGGTCCCTACAGGCCATGGTGCTGTAGAGCAAGATGTATACCAGGTGCCACCATCAGTACAGAGAAGCATCGGTGGGACCAGTGCTTCCCATTTAAGTAAAAAGGTGAGTACTTTTCTTTCCCATTATTTACATCTGGAATATGGGACATGAAAATTTGATACCCTAAAGGCAGTAACCAATCCTGAATTGTAGCTCAAATATTCCTATTATAAATTGTTCACTACCATTAAGCACCCCCTGATTTCCTTAGTATATCAATGCCAAGACTCATAGCTTAAATTGCTGTGAGACCTCCCCTATATCTCTCTCTTTCTTTGATACTAGAAGGCACTATATACTGTGAGTTTCGTCATGATACTAAAAGAACCTGCCTAGAAAAATAATGATGTAATAGAAAGAACATTGAACTTAGAGACAGAATGACTGTGTGCAAATCTCAGCTTTTTTGCTTATTACCTGTGTGATCCTGGGTCTCAGTTTATTCATCTGCAAAATCAATGAATAAGTACATTAGTTAATTAATAAGGAGTTGAACTACATACCCTTTCTAAGATATTTTAAACATTTCAAACCCAGTGTTTCTTTGAAACTGAATGAAGAAAATGGTTATCAGTCATCTCTTTCTGAAAGGTAGCCAAGCTAAAGCTTGAAGCAATTAAAACATAGCAGAAATAAGTGGATTTTGAAAGAGATTTTTATTCCAGTTCTTCTGGAGTGAAAAGAAAAATCTTCTAAATGCTTAAGATAAATATGATAGAATCTTGGAATATAGATTCATAAGGTATTCAACTAAAAGACTTTTCAATATCACCATTTATTTAATGTCTACTATGTGTAATGCACTATTTGAGTTGGTGAGTTTCAAAGTTAGCTAAAGACACGATCTCTGAAGAAGATTACAGTCTCACAGGGTAGCAAAATACAAAATGGTAACAATAGTGTAAAATAAGTCTTTCTGACTTGAGACCATCCAGAGTTTATACTCTGCTGGTAGACGTTTTGAGAAAACCACAGTTAACCTCTGTGTCAGGAAGAAGCAACAGAATAGTATAGGAAAGTGTGTTTATAATATGATTTTTATGATATTTATATAAAAAGAATGACTTTCAAGATCTAATTAATAGAAATTGGAGGTTTATCTGTATTTGAGTGATTGAAATAATCTTCAAGTTTAATACTGCCCAGGAAATTTGAGGGGTGAGGGGACTGGATTCAGTGCTGTTCTTAGGTGTTTCCCTCAACTGAAAATCTAGAAACTGATGGGTAGGGGTGATCATGTTTTTCCTGGAGCTCATAAACTTGGATGGAAAAAAAATTGTTTTAAATTTAATTACTTTGATGTTTTATAAAATATTATTATCATAGTATATTTGGTTTCCTTTGCATTTAAAACATGATTCTGGGAAGGGGCCTGTAGATTTCACCAAATTGCCCAAGAGATCCACAACCCACAAAAGGAAAAGACGTCCCAGTCTCAAGGGACTCCATGGCTAAAACCAAACCTTTTTTTATTTCAAATGGGAATGACACGGTGGAAAGATATCCCCATAATTAACTGAATCTTCTTTTTCTTAGTGCCCTTTTGTTTGCACCTTAAAAATAGACTTCAGGGACTGGAATTGGTGTGGAACAGACAGGGAGCTTGGAACGGAAGCACTTGCTAGAAGGTGTGAGTGTTTAACTTTCATCACAGTTTATGTTGGCAGGAAGGTCAAATGTTTTCACTTTTTAAACCCAACCTTTTCAATTTCCAGACTTTTGAAAAATATAAAACTTTAGAGAACTTATTTCCTGTTCACTTTTCATTCATTATATAATGGTAAGGGAGTTGGAGCTGAGACAAAACAGTCTTTTGTCTAATTTCTTTTGGTATCCCTTTCTCTAGCAATGTAGGCTATCCTGGAGCAGTCATATTAATTTTCTTCCCTTTTACATATGGTGTCTCTCCCTGTTAGAATAGGAGCTCATTGAAAGGAGGCACTGTCTCTTTGCATCCTCAGAGCTTGGGACAAAGGTGCTTAATAAATCCTTTTTATTCATTCCTTGATTCTAAAAGCCTAGTGTTTTCTTGCATTCATCATAAGACAGGGACCGACCCTTTTGGTGTGCTGGATGGCTAAGGCAGCTCTCCCTTGGGAAGGGGATAACAGTCTATCTAGCTCCACCATTAGCAAAGCAACAGATGGAGTCACCAATAAGGAGGACACTCCTCCTCCTGCCACTCCAGGTTGCAAGGGTTGTGGATTAGGAGCATAGGAAAGCCAGTAGCCAACTAAAACAAGCTCAAGCATCAGGACCACTTGCACCCAAACCTGCTTCTTCCCATGGTATTAGCCAGTGAGTGACTCTTGCCTCAGTGGCCTGAGACCCTCCTATCGCCCCATCATCCCACACACATGTACACAGAAGGATCGAGAAGTTAGGATAGTTTGGCTGTAAAAAATCCCTTTTAGTTTTCTATTGGCTGGCAGTTGTTATGAAATTCTTGTCATCATCTCCCTGTGTGCCGGCTTATGACTCAGTATCTTTCTAATGGGTGGGGAACCATATAAATGACTTAAGTGAAAGCACTAAAGAGGCAAACCCAGTGCATAGGGAATCAAAAGTTTTTTGTGGAGGTGGTTTTTAATTTTTTTTCCCCAGAATCATCACTTATCTTTTTTGAGTGGTTTCAGGCAAGACTTTTAGATTCTATACTTTTGTTTTCACATCTATAGAATGAGGATGAGTGGAAAGTGTGTTATCCTGTCCCTTCATGACATGGTCCATAACAGTTCTTTTGAGGTAAAGGTTGGAAAAAAATGGGATCTTGTCCTAGAAAAAGAAAAACAAAAACCCTCAATCTTAAGAAGCAGGTTAAGGCTATATATGTCAATCTGAGGATGTTTGGTTTTGGATTTTCTAGAGTTAGCAGTCTACTGTGTTTCTAGGCTTCTGAACCTTTAGCAAGCCTGTTTTTTTTGTTGGGTTTTTTTTTTGGTGGTCTTTTTTTTCTGTTAATGAGTCACTTTTTAATAGATTGTGTTTGCAGTCTGTTTATTATCAATCCTTTATTTAGTTTTAACAGGGGAACTCCAGCCCTGAGCCCCACCCTCTATAGACACATCAACTCCCATTCATTGCTTATTAAATCAGCATTTAGAAAAACAAATATCCTTTCTACCACAAAGAAAAGCAACAATTTTTTCCTCTCTCCCTAAAGTTAATTTTGAACTTGCCCCTCCTTACTCCACAATAATCTGTGGATTACCAAACCCATATAGCATGCCTAATGAGTGCATTGTTCTACTGTAAGTATTATGATGATTTTATGTGGAGAATTATCAACTGGCACAGTCATAAAAAATCTCAAAGATCCCCTATTTCAGCACTGTCATTATATATATATATAAAATATATATATATATAATTACAAAAATAGATTTTAAATGATTTGCCCACCCAATAAGCCATGGCAGAACTGGATCTAGAACATTTCCTAATTTTCAGTCTAGAGCTATTTCCTATTATATCATACTGCCTTAAACATCCATTCTGGGATCCCCTGAACCTGGATAATATGGAAACCTTACCTTTTATTTATTTTTCCCTCTTCTTTTTCCATTCTGGGCATCCTTTGCTGCAAAGATCAGGTTCTTTTAAGCCATGACTGGATTGTGGAAGGCAAGGTCAAATGTCTATTTACTCATTTTTCTACCACACCACTTTCTTTGCCACTAGTAAAGCTGGATTGTCCCTAGCTTTGGTTATATCAAACTTATAGGGGCAGAGGTAGTCATTCAATCAATAAGCATTTATCAGATACTTACTATGTTCTAGGCATTGTGTTAAACAGGAGGGAATATAAGGAAAAAGCAAGAACAGCCCCTGCCCCAGTAGAGCTTACCTTCTAATGGAAGTAGGGGTAGGAAGACAACATATATAAATTAAAATATACTAAGCAAATATAGAATAGATGGAATATAATAAGATGACCTTAGAGAAATTCTAAGATTCCATCAAGCACTGTCCTGCTCATGTTACCTAGTATCCATCATGTATTTGACTCTCATAGTGTAACTATTCAGCCTTGACTCAGAATTCTAGGAGGCAACTTTGACAATTCAAGGTATCTTCAATAATGTCCCTGCCCATATTCTATGACTTGTGGGTATTCCCAGCAGATAAGTTTCAGATAACATAGAACCTACCTGTGGACCCATTGGATGAATTGAGTTTGTAAGTTTTCTGACATGTAGGATGATCATGAGAGGGCAGGAGACTAAGGGCTTCCTCTGAAGACCCACAGTTTGACTGTGTCTTTTCAGGAAAAGAAAGGATTCATGGGGCAAACTGAAATCATGATACTTATTTAATTCTAGGACCATTGAAACTATATACACTGCATTTTTAAAAACATATTTAGGAAGCCTGTTTCATTAAAGCATTTGTAGCTATAAAATCATGTAAATATCCCTTCACCCATCTCAAATCTCTTACACAAAGGTAAGGAATATTCTATTTTCAAATGGGTATTCAGGAAAGGACCCAGCTACATTCATTAGGATCGCATTACATCATCACTAAGGCCCTATTTCAATTGCCCAAAGAAAGAAAGAGACTGAGATTAACAGGATGTGATTCATGGATTGTAATTATGTTTTTCCCCACTCCATACCTGAAAGGTAATCTTTGGTTCCAAAAAAGCAGATTAGCCAGGAATGTCTGCACCTTCTTGGACACTGAGTCATTATGAGTTACATTTAGAGAAAGGAATCCCCAGCAAATCTTGCCAGAACTGGTGTCTGGTTGATAGGTGGAGGGCTTCCTTGATAGGATCTTGTGACCATTGAGAAATGAGGTTCTCCATTTAATTCCCTGTACCTTTTCTTTAAAGGAACTGAAATGACTTCAGAACCTAACAGATAAACAAAAGTATGAAAACTGCCTCCCACTAGCACATGCAACATTTTTACAAAGCATCTGCTGCAAGTCAAGGTGGACCAGGAAACTTTATAAAGTTGGAAATTTTTCTACTCACATTTCCTTAAAGTAGATGGGGACGTGGTCCTTCATCCAAATCCCTAAACTCAAAACAGTTGTGGAAAATTACCCCCAAATGAAGATTCTGACCCTCCCTTCTACCCCCCCCCCCCAGCTCCCAACTTCATTCTCTGGCATTAAAAATGGGGAGTATCCTTTCTTATCCTTGAGTCACCCACCCCAACAGAAATTAACTGTAACACCTCCTCTCATTAACAAAGAAACTTTTTGTCTGAGCAGAATCAGTGCCAAAAACTTTAGACCCAGTTTGTTACAAATCCCTTAGACTATAGATAATGCATTTTTTAAAGACTATGTTAATAAACCCACACCAAAGCAAAGGAAGGTCAATCTCTTTTTAATGTAATTATCTGCTAAATGGTGATTCTTCTAGAGTGCTTACAATATAATAACTATAACAGTTAATACACAGTGTTTATTGCTCATATGTCATTGTATGTACATTTTCTCACTTGATTCTCACAACTCCCCTAACATGTAACTAATCGAAGATTATCACTTTCTACACATACACTTGGAAACTGGCTCAGAGTGAGTAAGAGCCTTGCCTGGAGCCACACAGCATACTTAGGGCCTTAGTTTAGGATTTCCAAAAAGGTATGAAACAAATGGAGTAAATAGACAAGATTCCAGTATTTGGCTTCATAAAGGAATTGATAACATTTTAGTGGATAAATGCAGATGATAAAGTTAGATTTTGGCAGGAGTATGTTAAATTTTCAATATGAGCATCTTTGAAATCTTTGAAAATTGGGAACTACAAATTAGGCTTGCTTTATTGTTTTGTTGATTGTTAAGATTTAAGAAAATGATGAAGAAAATATTAACAATGCAGATCAAACTCAAGTTTGTCCCGTGCACTTCTTTTTGAGAGATGGTTGTTAAACATTTATTTACTAGCACAGCACTGAATTCAATGATGAAACAAATCTAAGTAGCAGCAGGAGGATATAGTAGTCATATTCATTTCTAAATAGGCATGATATTAGAAATAATGTAGGAAGGACCAAAAAAAGTTTTTGAGCCATTTCACATGTTTTCAGTAGTAGTAATAGTAATAATAATAGCTAGAATTTATATAGTACCTACTATTTGTCAGATGCTGTTTCGAGTGCCTTACAAATATTATCTCATTTGATTTTCATGGCAGCTCTGGTAGGTAGGTTCTATTATGATCTCCATTTTATAGACAAGGAAATTGAGGCAAAAAGTAGTTAAATGACTTGTCCAGGATCAGATAGCTAATAAATGATTAAGTCCAAATTTGAACCGTACTATTCCTAATCCAGGCCCGGTGCTCCATCAACTTTGCCATCTAGCTTCCCCCCAAAATAAAGAGCTGGTATTCTGGAGGTACCTTTGGAGGTACTTCTTATCAATATGAGACATTCATTCATTGACTCTCGTGGGGATACACGGACTTATCTGAAGACCTTTGCCTTCAAAGAACTGATGGTAAATTTCAGAGTCTGAATTTGCCCCCAATTTCCTAAGCTCCTTAGGTCTTTCTTCTAACATTATACTGTTAGTAGAAGCAGTAACATATGGAAATGCTGCCACAGCAGCTCATTTCAATCAATGAAGTGATCAGAAAACCAATATGAAGCCCAAAATGATGACATTGTGTGGATTTCGGAACCCTCAGCCCTCTAGAACATTGCTGCATCGGCTTTTTCCATCACATAGAAGTACCTCTTTTTTCCTGAATAATTGTAAATTACCCCAAATCATGACAAATGACTTTACATAACCTTAAGAGGCAATGATGCACTGTGGTAAGATCTCATGAAATCATCTTGTTGCCAGGGAGTGCCTAAGAAATGATGAGAAACTCTGAGAATCTTTTTGTTAAGGCATGTTCATGAGGCTACTTTTTATGGGATAGAATCCATAGGATCACAGACCTAGACTCTCAGAGGTCACCTAATGCAATCCCCCTTTTTGTAGAGAATGAATCTGGGACCCAGACAGGTTGGTTGACATGTTACTGATCATACAGATAATAAATGACTGAGATGGATTTGAATACAGGTCCTTTCACTCCAGTGTTTTTGCCATTACCTCCTCATAAAGGGAAATAAATGATAGGAAAAAAAGACTAAAAAGACTAGTAATTACACAGTGATTAGGGAATCTGTTAGTATTGCTGGGATAGTTCTATGGAGATTTGAGGTGACATATTTTAGTGCACAGAGAAGCTCTTGGGCTCTCCTTGGCTACTAAGTAGGTATATGACCTTGGCTTCCCACTTTGCCTCTCTATTCCAGTTTTAACATGTTAGAATTGTAGCATGCCTTCTCATTTCAGAAATAACATGAAGTCACCAAAACAGTGAGATTTTAAGAATAAAAGACGTTTTCATAAAAACAAAAATTGACCCACAGAACAGGTATTCCTGACAAACCTTCTTAAACTTTCCTTTCTGCTGGTTCTTTTCTTTTACTAGGATCTCTTTCCAAAGGCAGAACAATCTCAGGAGAAAGGCTTAGGTTGTAGTAAAGCATTAAATGCCATAGAGAATTGAAATTTGTCAGATCTGTGCCATGTGTAATTTAGGAAAAGTCTCTTAAGAACAAGTTCTTATCTCTGGTTTGTGACTGAGAGCTAAGAAGGGCTGTCACATTGGACCTACTGGAGGGAGAAGAGGTGGAAGGGGAAGGAGGTTTTTTTCTGTTGAGCTTCCTGCACTGAATCAATGCACTGCTGCCCATGCCATTGGAATGTCCAGTACACAATGCTGGTCCGTTTCCTCTGAGGGAAGCTACATAATGATGGTGGCAATTGCAGAAGCACCCTGCAGGGTCTGGCATAGTCACTGGTGATATCAGTTAGTTCCCCATATGAATCCATGTCTTTGCTCCCAATTAAACCATGAGAAGCTCTCCTATTTAGTTGGGAACAATATCTCTTGCACCACTGCATTTGAGGCAGGACCTTATTTATTGCATTACTTTTCATCTGAGATTAAAACAAAAAATTTTTAAAACTACTTTGGGTATCTGCTAAAAGGGGAGTTCTTACTATGTTAAAAGTTATTTTGACATCCAAAGAACCCAGATATTTGTGCATTTTAACATTCCCTCAAAGTACATCCCAGAGAAGTGAACAAAAAAAAAAAAAGCCTCAGCCTACCCTATCACAGAAGATCATAGAATCTCAGGCTCTTCCTTGTCTCCAAAAAAGGCAAAAGATCTTTTTTTTTTGTTTTTTGTTTTTTGGGGATTTTTTGCTTAACCAAAAACAACCGGGCCCAAGTTGTCCTTCCTCGTTCTTTCTCTAAAGGTTTTCAGACAGCTCTTTGGAGTTTGGTCACCCCATAACTAAATATTGCTTTAGCTCAGATCATACAAAGAGCTTGCTGAAAGCAAGTGAGAGGAATGGGAGAGGCTCAACAATCAAGCCACTGTTTCTGAAGAGTATTCCCCACCATGGATGGGAGTACTGCAAACACTGTGTCAGGCAAAAGAATGACATCCTCAGCTTCCCAGCTCAGAGTTGTGACTTGTGCCTCATTGGAAACAAGAAAGAGACAGTGATTTCGACGTGGTCAGCATAAGGCTGAGTTGTAGCTTTCATTCAAGCTTCAAAGTGTCTTTGAAGGGGGAAAAAAACCTTTGTCCACCTCCCCCTTCCCGTTCTTTCTAAAAGAAAAAATATGTCACCCCAAGTACAAAGCAGAGCATTTGGGAGAATGTGCTGTGGTGCATGGGGGGGAGGGTGTATTTTTTAAGGCCAGACCCACTTTTCATTAGATTGTTGCTAAGTGAGTAAATAAATGAGCTCACTGCTACACCCAGCCTGGGCAGAAAGAATTTATAGAGAATTAATAAATCCAGCAGAGGCAACATGTGGCTTTTTCTTCTGGCCATGGAAAAACAACTAGCAATCTTGGACTTTCAACATGAAAACCTCTGAAACTCTACAATTTCAGGAGAGTAACTTTTAAGTTCCAGTGGGCAGGTCATGGGATGGTTTGCAGGATTTTAGTTAAAGGGATAGCAGCTGATGCTTCACAGATATAAAGACAAAAAAGTAATAAGCTGTGGTAAAGATGACTAGGGTGGTCAGTCTGACTTTAAGAAAGGATCTTAAAATGAAAATAAAGCCCTTCAGAAAGATACTGTGGGCAATCTGAATGGGATCCCATCTCATGGGGGCATGAAACCCTGAAAGTGACATTATAAGTCATTCAGGGGGGACAAATCGAATTTTACATTCTATGCATGCTGGAAAAAATAGAAATAGAAGAGTAGTGATTAATAAAAATGATAATTTGAGAGTTGGATAATCTGCAGTATTATTTGTGGTAATATCATAATTAGCCATGGAGTCAAGAAGACTTGAGTTCAAATTCCACTTTTGACATATATTAATTTTGGGCCAGTGAACAAGTTATTTAACCTCTGAATGCCCTTGACAGCTTTCTAAGGCTAAGCCACATGTGACATCATTGAAGAGAATTTTGTTTTTTTTACTTCCTTAGAATTTCTCCAATGTATACATGAATGTTTTTAATCACATGGTCTGATCTATTTATTTTTATCAAATATATTTTCTATTGTTTGCATCTTCTGTATGCATTTGTATAGATTAGGTTCTTGATGAGGATATCCAGATATGTTTATCAGGCCTTTTTCTTTTTCTCTAAAATGAATATATAGAGGTCAGAATTTGAGGAGATAGTCTGAAGAATATAAGCAAAATATTACTTTAACTATAATTATTAAGTAATTCAGATAAATAATCCATTTTGTTTATAACTGTAGAAAATTTAATACAGAGAATTAATAGATAATACAGAAATGGGTACATTTACCTCAAATAAAGGAGGTTGTACAAATATATATTTCTAAGAGCTTTTGACATGTTTTCTTACAGGTTTCATAGTGTTTGTTTTAAAGTATGAAGGGAGAAATAAGATGATAGTAGCGTATGAAGGAAAGCAAAGGAAGAGAAAAGAATGGGTAAAGTACAAAAGAGGCATGAGGGCAATGGGAAAAAAGTTAAAGATGTGGGTGTAGTATGGTCATTAACAGACGTAGAGCCAAAAGGGAGTCTAAAGCTAAGTCTAGAGCTACGTCCATCTCATTCAGCTCCCTCTCTTCTAGATGAAAAAAATTGAAACCCCATGGCTGGCCTTTCTAAAACCTGTCCACACATCAGTTCATACAAATAGATCCATCATTTCTTACCTCATAATAACAATCCATTATAGTCACATATTAGTTTGCTTGACCATTCCTCAATAAAGGGACAGCCTCTGTTTCCTGTTCTTTCTTACCACACTACCATGGAAGCATATTGGATTTAAGTTTCCATCGTTGACTTCCTTAGGGTATGTGTCCAGTACTGGAATTGCTGAATTGAAAAGCACAAATAGATTAGTCACTTTTCTCACCTACTTACAATTTGATATTGAGAATAATTTGCCCATTAAAAATTTTGTTTTTATATTACCTCTATTTTCAAGTATTTCTCAACAGCAAAGGTGAGGGGGGAGGAAGAGAGAGAGAGAGAACTCATTTCAATAAAATATCCACCAAATCTCTATTTTTTAAAGGCTTAGTAAATTTCCAGAGGTTGGGAAAAGTGTAACAGTTGGCTTGCTTTATGACCCTGGGGCAAATGACTTAATCTTTCTGTCCCAATTTTCCCATCTGTAAGTGGGAATTGTGCTCAGAGAACAGCTTTGAGATGAATAGTCCTGCATCTGTGCATCTCAGAAAATCACACACACACACACACACACACACACTCACACACACTTAATAGATCCTGACCAGAAAACCCATTAATTTTATCTCAGAAGGAGTCATCATACACCCATACACCAAAATTGCTGCAGTGGCTTTCTCTCTTTTCTTAGAT
>JAJPUD010023512.1:476-19884 GCA_023553655.1 Myrmecobius fasciatus
GAGAGCTCTTTTTGGTTTTTTATTCATTTTTTTAAAGGTGTGAGGTCTGTTTTGAAGTTCTTCCAGAGTATCTTCTTCTAGAATCATGTTGTCCTCCAGATATTGTGGATTTTTTTGCTTCAAAATCAGTCTAGAGGCTTCATATGTTGTTGGTTTGAGGGAAGGTTAGAGGAGGTTACAGAGACTCCTGTCTGATTTCCGCCACCATGGCTCCACAAGAGACTATTTTTAAAGCTCTGAATAACTTGAGTCTTTCCTGTATTTCCAGCCTTCTCACGCCACGTTGCCACCTTCTCTACATTCCACTTTGCCTTACTTATAGGTCTTTGAAAATCACACTCTCATTTCATGTCTATATATTTTCGCATCAGGCCTTTTAGTCCCTGAAATTCCTATCTTCAGTTTCTGCCTCTTAGTATAATAAATGTTTGTTGACTGATTTGCTTATTAAAAATGACTTAAAAGACATCAAGGATGAGAATGGTCAGAAAATCCGGGCCAGTCATTTGCTGAAACTGAGGAATAAAGACCTAAAGTTGGTCTATTTTCAGCTTCCTGAAAATTACATTCCATCTCCTGTAACTGCAGCTTTGCACTTTAGATTTGGAAACCATGAAATTAACACTCATAGGAATGTAAAAATTATATATTTCTAATCTAAAATCTCAGATTTCTCCCATAAACCTACTAATTGGCAGTTGAGTGGAGCAAAAGATAAAATGTTAGACCTGGATTCAAGAAAACCTGAGGTCAAATTTGGCTTTAGAGACTTACTAGTTGTGTGATTCTACACAAGTCATTTAACCTCTGTGTACTTTCATTTTCTTATTTATAAAATGAGTATCACAACACCACCTACTTTCCGAGGTTATGAGGATCAAATGAAAAATTATTAGCAAAATGATTTGAAAACCTTAAAGTATTATGCTAATTTAAATGTAATGTAAATTTATTTGCTGTTGTTGTTCAATGTTCTACATAAGAAAATAAAAATAAAGAAAATGTGAACTAAAATTCCTAAATCAATCCTGCTATATTTCTAAATTTTCCCAGTGGTCCCCTAAGAGCATTAAACCATCAAGCCATTATATTCTAACATAAAATGCACTTGTATGCAGTGCAAAAGATAAATAAAATTTGCCAAGATACTTACTATTAACAATCTTTTCCTTTGAATCTATCATAGTAAAGAAAAACTATTATGATAAAGAAAAACTCATTCCAGTTCATAATAATTATCCTTGCTATATCTACCTTCAAGGGTAAGCTCCCTGTGAGTAAAATTGGATGATTATTTGCATTTATATCCCTAATTTCTAGCATAGTGTCTGGCATACATGTTCATTTGCTTTTCAATCATGTCTGACTCTTCATGACCACATTTGGGATTTTCTTAGAAAAACTAGAGAGGTTTTGCCGTTTCCTTTTCCAATTCATTTTACAGATGAAGAAACTGAAGCAAACATGGTTATGCTATTTGCCTAGGGTTATGTTTGTCTACGGCCAAATTTGAACTCAGGTTCTTCTGACTCTAGAGCCAGCATCCTATCTATTCTGCCAACTGTGCTATGCCAGGTGGCTAGAATACAACAGGTGCTGAATAAAAATTTGCTGATTGATTAAACATGGACATCAGGAAAAGCCATGCACAGGAGAAAAGAGCCAACATATAACCCTGGGGGAAAAGAAAGAGGAATCAAAAAGTCTGCTGATTTTTTTTTTTGCCTGTATTTTACAAGTCTTTTTTAGAAACAACTGACAGTTGCCATTTTCTTTCCCACCAACTACTACTTCCTCTCCAAATCACAATGCCTTTCAAAAGAAGAGGCCAGGCCCATTTGCCTTAATTTGCCATATGACAGGGACAGTTCCATCCAAGACCAAAGAAAAGACGAAAGATACGTCTCCTCTCTGTTTCTAAAAAAGGTTCAGAGACAACAGAAAAATGTCTTTGACTTTAACAAGGCAAGCTATATTTGAAATAGTTTTTAAGGCAAAAACCCCCCAAAATTTTTTCTGAAAGGGAAATTTGATACCATTGAAGAGATATTTTATACTCAATGGATTATGTATAATCATCACAATAGCTCTTGAATTATGAACTCCCACAAGATGTCATCATGCTAGTCATGACAAGTTCCCAATGCTCTCTATGATAATGACAGATCATCATATTCAACCATCTCATTTTACAAATGATAAAGACTAAGAAAAGTTAAATGGCATAACCAAGGCCATAGTTATCTTCTGAGGCAGAATTTGAACCTAAGTCTTTCTATCTCCAAATGAAACTCTTCATCCACTATATCATGTTACCTAAGATTCTTAATAAACATACCAAAAATCACACCTTTAAATGATACTGAAATTATTTGCCCAGAAACAATACATAACTTCCTTCCTCTCCTTGCTTCCTCAAAAAACTTCCTAGTGCAGAATCTTAGCATTCTTTTCAACTTGGTCTTAACAAGTCTTGGTCTCGGGAAGAATGCCAAAGTAGTGGTACTGCCCTTTTTGTTGGAGATGGTGAGAGAAAACAATACAGGGAGACAAATGGAAACTTAGAGGGATATCTGAAATACTGCCCAAAGAAACATGCTAAAGGAAAAAAATGGTGAGTCCATAGTTATTATTTAATAAAACAAGAATGATATTTCAATATGAAAGTAACAGTGGCAGAATACTAAAATACTTCATTAAAAACCACTTTTAAATTCTTTTAAACCCTCATCAGAATATCAAAAGAAAGAGAATATTTTTCTATTTATACCCTGACAGATATTTCTTTGCTCTAGCCCTTAAACCCTATGGATAGCTTTTAAGTATTCTAAGTGCCCCCTTTAATAGATAAGCACATTGCACAAGTCAAACACCTCTGCACATGCATCATTTGTTTCAAAAATGAATAATTACTGTAGCAATGAATTTTGTGGTGGTTCTTTAAAAGTGGTTGTTGTGCATTATTTAAAAAAACACTTTGAAAAATGTCATCAATACAATTACAAATCAAAGAATGAGCAGGCTATTGGCATCCAGCCAAAGAGATGGTGGACTCAAATATATAATGAGACATATTTTTGAGCATGATCAGTTGAGGACTTTGTTTTGTGTGACTAAGGATGCTTGACATAAGGGTTTTCTCTTTCTTTTATTTTAATCATGAGGATAAAGGGGAAGAAATAGAAAGGAGAGAAAATAAATCTTTGTTAATTAGTGATAAAATGATAAAATTAATTTTTAAGAAAAAAATATTTTAAAATAAATAGATGAAAGTTATCTTGTATAGGAATTCACATCTCAACAGAGAACATGGGTTTTATGTTCAAAGTCTAGCTGGAATTCAGTTTTTAATATTAAAAAAAATTAGACTTTCCCTAAACAGAATGTGCTTAATTTCAATGGCCTTTCCAGAGCTCAAGATTCAGGGAAAGCAGCAGGTCCTGATCTTGGATTATAACAGATGGCCTCCAAAATATGATGGTAATGGCATCTGACATGTGTTGTTTCAATGATCTCTTTTACACTCCAAAAAGTACAGAAGCATTAGATCCTGTATGTTCCTTCAAATTGTTATTTTGGCATGCTTCTCTTGGCATATGCCATAATGAACCATTCCTAACAAATTAAATTTTCATCAAGTTTTTTTAAAAATTCTTAATAATTCATAAGCCTGCCATTTATCTCTGTTCCCAAGGTAACATTTTCTTTCCATGGGGGCCAGTTAGGTTTAGGATAGGATTTTGATTTTTTTTTTCCTTTTAGGATTAGCAATTTTGTAACCAGGGGGACCAGGTCTGGAATCCTGAGGATGTACAGAAAGAAGCCAGATGAATATATCCCTGTTCTCAAAATATTTTTCAGGGATACAAAATCACAAGTTCCCCCAAAACCTGCTAAAAGGAGCTAAACCACATGGTGTTATCTGAATAGATTCCACACAAAGCCCAAAATGACTCATAATGACACTCCTAGACCTTTACAGTAGAACTTCACAGCTAATTGTAACTGTAATTAACTGTTTCCTCTGACTGTGGCAATGGAATTTTGTGAGGTTTGAAAGAAAGTGATTTTACTCCCTGGCAGCTTTAGCAAAATGGGACGTCAGGGAGTGCACTAATTTCAATCCCAAATTGCAAAATCTAGTTAAAGCAGAAACATCAATGACTTTCAAGGAGGACAAATCATTGAAATAATACCACTACTGACTGCTTCTTTCAGAAGCAAGCTGCAACCAAGTAAGGAACTCTAGGAGAGATGTGAGAAAGCCAACCTTCCAAAGCTAACACTTACTCTGTTCCCTTTATAGGCTTATCTTACACTACGTAACAGTTGGTTGATTGCTTCCTTTTTCCTATATATTTGTTGGCTATGTTTGCTACCAAGTAGGGAGAATTTTTAAATGAATTATTCCGGATTTTTTATTTATCCAATTTTGTTAGCTGTCTAATTTTGGTTCTTTGGTCTGGTACCTTTTCCCAAATTCTCTTGAATTTGAAATTGGAAAAGACCTTAGAGGTCTAGTGCAACAACCTTATTTTATTGATGTGGAAACTGAGATCTAGAGAAATAAATTGATTTATCTACAATCATATAGGTAGTAAGTGACAAAACTGGGATGTAAACCTAGGTCCTCTGACTACAAATGCTGTGCTCATTAAAATAAAGCATGACTTTCCCTATCCCCTGGACCACTGCCTTGTCATGGTGTGGTGGCTTACATAGTTCAGTGAAATCATGAACTATGTTGTATAGGGTTATCCACGATGGGGAGATCATAGTGGCAAGTTCCACCAAAAGGTGATTCAATGGAAAAGAAAATGGTATCTTATCTAAGAAAACACCATAGAAAATATTAAAATGGCAAAAAGAAATGACATTAAGTGGGAAAATGTCCAACATATTGCTGGAGAAGAGTAGAAGACAACTAACTATAAGTAGTTTCAGTACTAATGCTGTGCATGTGTCTGGTGACAAAGAAACATCTATAAAGGCCAATACTGTCTAGGAACCTGGAATGTAAGATTTATAAACCAAAATAATCTAGATGTGGTCAAACAGGAGATGGAAATATTAAACATTGATATTTTGGGTATCGATGAACTTAAATGGGAATGGGTGAATTTAATTCAGATGATCACTTATAGCTAAGAATCTCTTAGAAAAAAATGGAATAAAAGGGTGAGTAAAGCAGTACAGGGGTATAATCTCAAAAATGCCAGAATGATATCTGTTTGGATGTGAAAGACAAAAGATTTATTCAAGAAAATTAGAGATTAATGAACAGTGGAATGTTTCATACAAAAATGGGCATGATAAAATATAAAAATGGTAGGCACTTAACAGAAGGTGAAGAGATTAAGAAGAGATGGCAAGAATACACAAAAGCTAATATCTTAACATCACAGATTAACTATGATGGTCTGGTTAGTGATCTAGAGCCAGACATCCTGGAGAATGAAGTCAAACAAGCCAATATGAAAAAGTCAATGGTGGACACTGGACAGGAAAATATCAGTTTATATCTAAAGTCTTAAGAGGAGCAATGTAATATTCAAATAAGCAGGCAATTATTGCTCATTTCACACACCAGCAAGGTTGTGTTTAAGATTCTGCAAGCTAAGATTCTAGGATACATGAACTGAGAAGTAACAGAAGAGTAGGTTGGTTTTCAAAGAAGCACAGAAACTGAAGACCAAAATGACAGCATTTGCTGCATTATGGGGAAAAAGCCAAGGAGTTACAGAAAAACATTTACTTCTGCTTCATTGACTACACTAAAGCCTTTGACTATGTGCATCACAAAAAAAAAGTGGCAAGTTCTTACTTATATCTCCTGAGGAACCTGTATGTGAGCCAATGTTAGAACCAGTTAGAACAGTTAGAACCAAACATAAAATAACTGATTTTTTTAAGATTGGAAAAAGAGTACAATACTGTATATTTTTACATTTCTTGTTTAACTTTTTTATGGAGCATATTATGCAAAAGGCTAAGCTGGATAAATCGAAAGCCAGAATTAACATTGCTGGGAGAAATATCAACAGTTTCAGTCATGTAGATGAGAACATTCTTATGGGAGAAAATAAAGAGAAATTTAAAAACTTATTAATGAGACTGAAAGAGGAGAGAACAAAAGCTAGCTTGAAGCTTAACAACAAATAAACTAAGATTTTGACTACTGTCACTTCCTGGCAAATAAAGGAAGAAGAAATAGAAGAATTGTCAGATTTTATATTCTTGGGCTCAAACATCAAAATGGTACTTATAAAATTAAAAAGCACTAGGCTCCTTGAAAGGAAAGTTATAGGAAATCTGGACAGCATACAAAAGCAGGTATCACCTTGTTGACAAAAGTCAGTATAGTCAAAGCTGCGGTTTTGCCAGTAACAATGTATGTGATTTGGTCTATAAGGAAAGTTGACCACCACAAAACCAGTATTTTCAAATTGTGGTACTGAGAAAACTTTTGAGACTGCCTTGGAAAGCAAGAGGATCAAAACAATTGATACTTATAGAAACTAATTCAAATTATTCATTAAAAGGTCAAATATTGAAGCTGAAGCTTAAATATTTTGGCCACATAATGAGAAGATAGGAATCATTGGGAAAGACTTTGATGTGGGTAAAAATTGAACATAAAAAGAGAAGATGGCAGAAGATGAGCCATCTGCATTGAATAATTATATAAAGGACACAGAAAAGACTCACATTGGAGCATCCAGATAATGAGGAACATCTTTTCTTTCTTTTGATCGGTACTCCTTCCATTTCTCTATTCTTCCCAAGCAACTACAGCAAGAACATGGGTGGTTTTATAAAATCTAGAAAAAGGGGGAAGGGAAATCATAAGTCAGTCCTAATTTAGATTGGTCTGATGCTTTGGAGTCAAAATTGAAATGAAATGGCACCCTCCAGAGGCCAGAAATATCAAACACACTGCCTGTGCTCACATGCAGCTACAATACTCCCAGGTTTCACCTGAACCACATTAAAATGTAACTGGAAAATATTAAACAAATTAAATAAAAATACAATAATAAAGAATATTAATAAGTAATGTTTTAAGTCAATGTGCAGTCCATAGGGATCTTTATATATGGTTTAATGCCAATTATTTCTATTTGAGTTTGACCCCACTGTCATAGACCAGGCCCTCATCACTCACTAAATTCCTATTCATTTTAGTCCAATTTCAATATCACCTCCATCAAGAAGTCATTTATTTTTTATACTTTGTATCTATATTGCACTTAGCATACTGAGGTATTTAATAAAAAGGAGAAATAAGTAGCTGTTTTCAAATTAATTCAAAAATTTAAGGCTTTAAGAAAAATTAAAGTCTGTCATCCTCAACATGTATTACAAGTTCACACTATGTAAAACACTGAGAGTATAAAAAAGCCCCATGTTTGTGAGATTAGATTTTAGAAAGGAATATTGCAAAAAGGTTTGCTATCCAAATAACCTTTGTCCAGCAGGCCAGAGCAAATGATCGGTATTCTCCTATGAAGCACGTGCTAAGGAAAAGGAAATAAGAAAAAATGGGAAGAAAAAATGAAATAAGAAAAAAGGAGGGAAAGAAGGAAGGAACAAAGGGAAAGAGGGAGGGAGGGAAGAAAGAAAGAAGGAAGAGAAAGAGGGAGAGAGAAAGGGAGGAAGGAAGGGAGGAAGGAAGAAAGGGAGGGAGGGAGGGAGAGAGGGATGAGAAGGAGATTTCCACAGCAAATAAATGTCAGCTGGAAATCCTGAGCTGTATACAATACAGAAGCAAGTGAATGAATTAGAGACTAATTAATGGTACTAAAAATAGGGAGTTAAGAGTTTTACACCAGAGACATGGAAAGCATGCTAACTTGTCCACCTGATGGAGAAAGATAGTTGATCCGGCACTCAGAGCCACAGATTCAATTCATGGGAATATCCTTAATGTAATCAAGATTGATTTTCTGCACACACACACACACACACACACACAAGTGAAAACAAAAATCACAGTGTTTATCATCTACTCTGTCCACTTCCATCTCCAAAGCCATGTTTAAAAAAAAAAAAAAAGTTGGAATCAATTAGAGGAATTTCCTCTATAGGAAGCATCTAAATCCAAAGGCACAGCCCATTTCTTACTATTATAAGCAATCTAAATTTCCATCAAATATGTGGTGTAAGAAAAAAAGGTTTGAAGGTCAAATGTTGGTGTCACCCCCTACCCTATACCCCTTAATTTTGAATTCTTTGACATTTCCTCTCCTGCTATTTTTTTTTTCCTGACATATAGTTGGTTCTTAGGAATATCTAAGCACATCTGTGGTATCCACTGACCTATCTCTAGAGAGATGCCACTGATGCACTAATACATAATGTGGGATCTTTTCATCTTGATTCCAAATAGAAATAAACTTCTGTACTGTTAGATTCCATTGACCCCACTTCTTCAACTCTATCTTTAAAAGATCTAAGGGAATGAATGATTGCAAATGGAAATTCTTAAAGTGTAGAGGAAATGAGCCTCATTTGTCCTGATGAACACCAGAATTAAAATTTGCTGAGATTTTGAATACTTCTAAAGTATACCTTATTTATATTTGGGGCAAAAAGGGAAATACACACTTATATTTTGGTAAAATTGACAAAATTCCTGAATGAAGAAAATAAAATGCATCTGTCACACATATTCATATGAATAAGAAGGGAAAATCTGCATTTGGAGTCAGCAGCCTCTTGAAAGTAAAAATACCTCCAAAGTAAGCCGTTTCCACCAATGTCACTAGAAGGAATAAGGGATAGTCATGGAAGAAAGGAAGAAAGTAGCAGAAAATGCAATCTGCCATCATAGAAAGAACCAATGTAATTTGAATACCCACTGAATGGAGCAAGGGAGAAAATTGGATAAGAAAAATCAAAAAATATGAACAAAGACAATATAAATAAGTGTTGATAGTAGAAAATATTGGAGTCAATTTAAGATTTCCTTCAAGTATCTCTCAGAAAAATCAGGCCCAGAAAGGCAGCATCATGACAATAAAGAGTATAAAAAAACAAAATCAGAAGAGTCAACAAATGTCTGCTACTTATCTCCAGCTAGGTGACACCATAGTGCCCAGTGCAGTGGATCTAAAATCAGGAAGACCCAAGTTCATTTCCAAATTCAGGAAAGTTCCCTAAACCAGTGAAATCACAGGCCCAGTCCCTATCTTCCCTTTTGCCATTGTAGAGACTTTCAATTATTTTTCATACAATATGAAGCAAAATAGCAATATCACTTTTATATAGGAATAGAATTAGAAAGAGCATGTACTTAGGAGTTGTTGGGGGCGGCTCTGGACTGGGCTTGCCTGAGTGGCCTGCCTTCGGGTACTGGGATGGCCTCTGAATGGGCTGGCTCCACCCTCAGGGCAGGACTTGGGAGGAGCGGAACTGCCTGGGGGGGGGGGCAGAAAAGGGAGATAAAAGAAGGCACAGAGGCTGTGGGAGTGAGCAGTTGGAAGTTCCAGGAACGAGAATAAAGAAGTTAACCTCTCCTCGGGTGCTCTGCCTGGTTTGTTCTCCCCTCCACTAGGGTGGGGTGCCAGAGACGTCTGAAGACCCTGGACTAGGGTGAGTAGAGGGCGGTGGCTGGGGACCCCAATAGGACCCCCAGCAGGAGTCAGCTGAAAACAATTCAAATTCTGCTTCTGACATTTTCTAGCCATGTAACCTTGAAAGTTTCATTTCTGCATCTCTAAATTGGAAATAAAAATGTTGCAAATTCCATAGGGCTGTTGTGAAAGAATAATTCAATAAACCATCATACTCATAGATATTTGACGTATTTTCTTTAATATCACTTTCCTCACAAACTGTCAGGAAAAAAGAAAGTAGTAATTTTTTTTTCCATTTAACTGGTCAGAAAACTAAGGCTCAGGGAAGTTAAGGGACTTGTCCAGTGATTTAGAGCCACAGAGAATAAGGAAGACCAGGGAAAAGTGGATTTGAAGGGAGAGTAAATTAATTCTCTTTTGTACATGTTGCATACATGGTATCTATCAAAATTTCCAAGAAAAAGTCAGTGAAATTGGAGCTCAGGAATTTGATCAGGAGCTGTATGTAGCTTACAATAAATGGTGGGAATGCAGTGTTGATGGAGTTGTGAACTGATCCAACCATTTTGGAGAGCAAATTGGAACTATGCCCCAAAGGACAATAAAGCTGTGCATACTCTGTGATCCAACAGTGCCACTATTGGGTCTGTATCCTAAAGAGATCATAAAAGGAAAGGACCTACATGTGCAAAAATGTTTGTAGCAGCTTTTTTTTTTGTATGGTGGCAAAGAACTGGAAACTGAGAGGATGTCTATTAATTGAAGAGTGGCTGGACAAGCTGTGGTATGTGATTGTAATGGAATTGTGCTGTAAGAATGATGAGCAGGTGGATTTCGGGAAAAAACCAAAAACACTAATATAAACTTATATAAAGTAAAGTAAACAGAACCAAAACATCATACACAGTAACAGCAATATTGTATGATGAAGAACTTAGTTATTGTCAGTTGTATTGCTGATATCCAATGATCCAAAACAATCCCAAAGAATTCATGATGAAAAATGCAATCTGCATTGAAAAGAAACCAATGTAATTTGGATACAGACTGAAGCATATTATCTTTCTTTTTCTTTTTTTCTGTTTTCATTTGAATTTTCCTACACCAAATGACTAATATAAAAATGTGTATAACCTTTATAATATTGCTTACTCACTCAGGGAAGGGGAAGGGGAGGGATTAGATCTGTAGCTCACAATTTAAAAAAAAAAACTTCTAAAAGTTGTTTTTACATGATTGAGGTGGGAGAAATATTTGGAAAAGGGGAGGGGAGGGAAGAGGAGGGAAGAACAGAAGCTGTGTTGTACATCAGGCCAGTTCCAGTTGAGTAGGTCCCCAGGGGGCAGCTCCTAAATAGTCACAGAGGTTAAGGTTGTTGTTTGTCCTTCTTGAAAAGAGTACCTTGACATCAGAGAGATGATGCCCTAACATTCAAATGAATTGGATTTAAGTGAAGGAGTACCATGCAAAATCATCAGGATAAAAAAATCACTAAAGTAGAAGGATTGCTTTGTTACAATGAGGGTCTAATCAAGATTTGGTAACAAATTTTCAGTGGGCCTGAGTACAGATTCATGACTTCCTACAGCTCTACTCAGTGACATGTGAAGAAGCAAAAGAGTTGTATTGTGGGAAGTCCCTCATAAGATCATAGATTTAGAGCTATAGAGGTTATAGATACTAAATCCCTCATTTTTATAGAAGAGAAAACTGAACATAACAGAAATTAAGTGATTTACTGAACATAACAGAGCTAATAACTATCTAAGAAAGGATTTGAACATAGGACTTTTTGATTCCACAGCACTCCACAGAACTGCCTCACAAGGACCCCCTCAAGAGCCTAACAATGGGATTTTGAAGTTGTCCAGAGGCAAAAGTGTAGGAAAGGGAAATAATGCCATATCTACACAAATAAGTATAAAACAAAGTAAAATTTGATAGGGACAAAAGAGATTTCTAGAAAAATATCCTAGAAAAATTGAGAATGAAGAGTCAGCTAGAGAGCTATGGGAAGGCTTCTTGGGAAAAAAAAGAGCACCTGAGCTGAGCACTGAAGAAATACAAGGATTTCAAAAGGCAGAAATGGAAGGACTGTGTACCCAAAGAGACAGGAAGGGACAAGTAGGGAAGGAACTGAGGCAGTTTCTCAGTATTCTACTCTACAGCATTTCAGAATTACTTTTGTTCTTTCATCCTCTTTCTATCTAAGGAGAGAAGAAAGACTAGATTTGTGATTTCATGGATTTAGGGAACCACCATGTGAGGAAACTTCCTGTATCAATGCAAGTTATTAATTTCTTTGTAGTCTTAGAGAGGGGACTGTCTAGAGCACTGAGAGAAGTAATTTTCCAGGATCACATAATCATTATGCATCAGAGACAAGATTTGAACTCAGATCTTCCTGACTCTATGGCCATCTATTTACTATTTATACTCACACCAGACATTAAAGACTTGGTGCAGAATGAAACTTCCTGGCACTAACTAAGCTACTTGCCTGAAGGCAAGTAAATATCTAAGCCATTTGAAACAGATAATAAGCCTTTGAAGAGCAATGTGTCTCTCTAGGTCCCTCACATATCTTAGACCAATGCTAGACACTCAATAAATTTATTCAATAATTTTTCAATTTTATACAACTCTTCATGACTCCATTTGGGTTTGTCTTGAAAAAGACATTGGAGTGGTTTGCCATTTCTCTAAAACTGAGGCAAACAAGGTTAATTGACTTGGCCCAGAATCAGACACAGAGAGAGCCTAAGGACAAATTTATACTCAGAAAGATGAGTCTTTTTGACTCCAGATCCAGGACTCTATCCACTATATAACCTACTTACTCCAGCTCAATAAATACTTGCCAACATATGAATTGGGTTTTTGGTCGTATTCACAGTGATTCACAATTTCCCTCAGCTGCCTATTTCAATGTAATTCCATCTAACAAATATTTATCAAGTATCCATTATTTGAAAGATTTTTTTTAGTCATGAGATGAGAACAACTTCCTTAACAGTCAGTCACATTCCATCTCTTGGCTTAGACATTTTCTCTAGCTTCCTTCATGCCTGGAATGCCCTCTCTCTTTATCTCTTCTGGTTTCCCTGGCTTCCTTCAAATCCCAACTAAAATCCCTTCTTCTATAGGAAGTCTTTCCCAATCCCTCTTAGTTCTCTTTTAATTATGTCCTACTCATCCTGCATATAACTTGTCTGTTCATATTTATTTGCTTGTTGTCTCTCCCATTACATTATGAGCTTTTTGAAGTCAGAAAGTGTCTTTTGTTTCTTTTTATATCCCCAGAGTATAGTACCATACCTGGCATATAGCAGGGCCTTAATAAATGTTTATTGACTGAATGACTCCAGGTTCAACATTCCATCCAGTGAACCATCTGGTTGCCTCTAAAGACAAGCAACTAAATTCATATTTAGTTGGAAAAGGAATTGATTTTTTTTAAATGATAAACATCTGATTAAAATCCCACCTTATAGCCTCAGTGTAATTAAATAAGATTTCTGCAATTATGTTTATCACCTAAACCAATTAGGGTCTAAAGTGACCATAAATGTCTTTCATTTTCACACAAAGTCCAACTGATCTACAATTCTTATTTTATTGAAGATCAAATATATTCAAAGCCAAACAGAGATGATAAGCTATTTTAATCAATCTATCCTATACTAACAAAAAAATGGCAACTAGCACTCTTGAAAGTTAAATACGAACAAACATTAAGCACCTAATATGTGAAAAATCTATTGCATACAAAGTACTCCTTTAAAAAAAACATGATTTTATTTTTTTTCTAAATAACAAACATCATGCTTATGAAAAATGTATTTGGCATGTCTGACAAGCATATCACTTATTCATACATAAAAGTTAAAGATAGAAGACATATTAGAGGGGAACTATTAATTGTAAAAAAAAAAATAAAATAAGATTTAATGGAAAAAAAATTAATTTAAAAAATCTTTTTAATAAATAGTGCTACCTGATTTAAAAAAAAAAAGTTAGAGAGGGAACTAGTTGTTACAATGGATAGAACTACCAGTCCTGGTGTCAAAAGGATCTTAGTTCACATCCAACACTTACTAGTCATGTGACCCTAGGCAAATCACTTAACCCCAATTGCCTCCAAAAATGTTTTAATTGCATATTTTTTAAACTAAGAGATATAGCATGACAGAGCAAATAAAAATTTGTCTAAGGACAAATTTAAACTCAGAAAGATGAGTCTTTTTGACTCAGTCAAGAAAATCTAGGTTCAAGTCCTGCCTTTTATAATTCCTCACTAAGTGACCTTAGCCAAATCCCTATTAGTGCTACAAGCAGCTATAATTTATACCTGTCTGTATTGGAGAAGGGAATTTTTACACTAGACATTCTCTTCAAAAATTGAATTAAAATGTATTGAAACAAAAGCTATCAAAGATATATTAAAATGCATTGAAATATGTCTTTCAAAATTCATGAAACCAATAGTTGACATCTAGATTAAAAAATTATTCCAAACATTTGATTAATAGCTGTCTTCATAAGTTCAGTATATACTATGCAAGACTTTTAAGCAAAATTTCCATTTCAATCACACTAAGTAAAGTAAAAGAAATGAAAGGGACTTCATAAAATATACAAAGAACTTTCAATATACAGAGAACTGAAATAAGACAGAAAGCTGAAGCCAATCCCTTTTATCCAGATCTAATGAGACCAGACTCCATCCTTATGGATGAACATTCACAAGTTCCCGTCAGAGTACTAGAAGAATGGCTACCTTTGCTCATGCACCACTATCATTAAAACTGACAAAATAGGCCTACCCATCCCCTCCATAAAAAGAGGAAAGAAAAAAAGAATAAAATTAATAACTACCCATTTCTGAGTATCAGTTTTTAAGGACTTTGTGGACATCCATGAATTGTCTAAAATTAATAACAAAAAATGTCTCCTCAATTATTTTGTAGGATTCTGTCAACACATTTCTGTATGGCAAAGCAATTTATTTTGCCTTTGAAGGGGAGAGGGGAAAACAAAACTTAGAAGAATAAAACTAGCTTGGAAAACAAATTATAAAATTGGAAAAGTAACATTCAAAAGAAAGTCTCCTACTTATTCAATACTTATTTGGAATCCCAAAATCCTAAAATTAACAAAATCCTTTTCTGATGAAATTGAAAGCAATATCATCATCATGGATGCCTTCAGTGAGTATAAAGATTATTCTCAGAAAAGGAGAGATGAAAAAGTAAGCATATAAGTAAAAAAAAAACTGATAGAGATTTTTTTAGGCATCTTTCTTGGTAAGAATCAAAGATTCTGTAAGGATAGTTGGCATCCTCTCCTTTGTCAGATATATCCTGAGAATGATATCACCCATAAAATTGTGCCACCTTCATCACAAACATCCTCTGTGTATAATTCATCTAGTTCAGCTTCTCTTCCTATCCCTGTTTTTTAAGCCCTATATCTACTTTTTCATGTAACAGAGGAATGAAGAATTTGTTGCAGAAATATTTACAAAACTTTTCCTTTTAGTGTGGTTCTCCTTACAGTTTTAGCCTTTAATACCCTCTGGAATGGCATGACTTTCTATAGACTTTTATTCATATCCTCTGGTTCTTATTTTTCAGTGAGATGATAATTGCTCATAATTTTCCACTATTGTCCTCCATGTGGAAATTATAGGAATTGAATGAACCACAATGACTCCATGTCATGGTTTAGTTTCAGAACTAGCTCAGTTTCTTTTCTATTTGATAAGTCTAGTCCTGTTTCTGTCTAGTGAGACAGAATTATAAGAATTTAATTATATTAAATTATAAGAGTTATTTTTAAATAAAGTTTTTTGTTTGCAAAACATATGTATGGGTAATTCTTCAACATTGACCCTTACAAAGATTTCTGTTGCAAATTTTCCCCCACTAGCCACAACCCCTCCCCTAGATGGCAGGAAGTCCACTACATGTTAATTATGCTAAAATACTTGACAAATTGAATATATGTATATATATTTCCACACTTATCTTGCTGTGCAAAAAAAGTCGTATCTACAAAAAAAAATCTGAGAAAGGAAACACAATGCAAGCAAATATCAATAAAGAGCATGAAAATGTTATGTTATGGTCCACATTTCATAACCCTCTCTTTGGGTGTATATGGCCTTCTTCACTGAACAATTGGAACTGGTTTGAAACATTTGATGATTGAAGAGAGCCATGTCCATCAGAATTGATCATCATATACTCTTGTTGTTACCATGTACAATGATCTCCTGGTTCTGCTCATTTCTCTCAGCATCACTTCATGCAAGTCTCTCCAGGCCTCTCTGGCATCATCTTGCTGGTCGTTTCTCACAGAACAATAATATTCCATAACATTCATATACCATAATTTGTTCAGCCAGTCTCCAATTGATGGGCATCCATTCAGCTTCCAGTTTCTAGCCACTACAAAAAGGGCTGCCACAAACATTCTTGTACATGTGGGGCCCTTTCTTTCCTTTAAGATCTCTTTTGGGTTTAAGTCCAATAGAAACACTGTTGGGTCAAAGGGTATGCACAGTTTGATAACTTATTGAACATAGTTCCAAATTGCTCTCCAGAATGGTTGGATCCATTCACAGTTCCACCAACAATGTATCAGTGTCCCAGGTTTCCCACATCCCCTCCAACATTCGTCATTATCTTTTCCTGTCATTTTAACCAATCTAACAGGTGTGTAGTGGTACCTCAGAGTTGTCTTAATTTGCATTTCTCTGATCAATAGTGATTTGGAGCACCTTTTCATTGGACTAGTAATGGTTTTAATTTCATCATCTGAAAATTATCTGTTTATATCCTTTGATTATTTATCGATTGGAGAGTGGCTTGAATTCTTATAAATATGAGACAGTTCTCTATATATTTTAGAAATGAGGCCTTTATCAGAAGCATTAAATGTAAAGATGATTTCCCAATTTGTTGCTTCTCTCCTAATCTTGTCTGCATTAGTTTTGTTTGTACAAAAACTTTTTAACTTAATATACTCAAAATTATCTATCTGGTATTCAATTAAGAGCTCCTGTTCTTCTTTGGACATAAATTTATTCCATCTCCACAGGTCTGAAAGGGAAACTATACTACATTCCTCTAATTTGCTTATAATATCACTCTTTATGTCTAAATCATGAATCCATTTAGATCTTATCTTGGTATATGGTGTTAGGTGTGGGTCAAGCCCTAATTTCTTCCATACTAATTTCAAATTTTCCCAGCAGTTTTTGTCAAATAGTGAGATCTTATCCCAAAAGCTGGGGTCTTTGGGTTTGTCAAACACTAGAGTGCTATAGTTATTGTCTAATTGGTCCTGTGATCCTATCCTATTCCAGTGATCAACTACTCTTATTTCTTAGCCAGTACCAAATGGTTTTGATGATGGGTGCTTTATAATATAGTTTTAGATCTGGTACAGCAAGGCCACCTTCATCTGCCTTTTTTTTCATTAATTCCCTTGAAATTCTTGACCTTTTGTTCTTTCAAATGAACTTTGCTACTATTTTTTCTAGAACTATAAAACAATTTCTTGGGAGTTTGATTGGTATAGCACTAAATAAGTAAATTAGTTTGTGTAGTATTGTCATTTTTTATTATATTCGCTTGGCCTACCCATGAGCACTTGATGTTTTTCTAATTGACTAGGTCTGACTTTATTTGGGTGGAAAGTGTTTTTGTACTTTAGTTTGTATAGTTCCTGACTTTTTCTTTGGCAGATAGATTCCCAAATATTTTATACTATCCACAGTTATTTTGGATGGAATTGCTTTTTCTATCTCTTGCTGCTGAACTTTGTAACATATAAAAATGCTGATGATTTATGTGGGTTTATTTTAAATCCTGAAACTTTGCTAAAGTTGTGAATTGTTTCTCGTAGTTTTTTAATTGAATCTCTAGGGTTCTCTAAGTATACCATCATATATATCATCTGCAAAGAGTGATAATTTGGTTTCCTCATTACCTACTCTAATTCCTTTAATATCTTTTTCTTGTCTTACTGTCAAAGCTAACATTTCTAATACAATATTAAATAGTAATGGTGACAGTGGGCAGCCTTGTTTCACTCCTGATCTTATTGGGAATGGTTTTAGTTTCTGCCCATTATATATGATGCTTACTGATGGTTTTAAGTAGATGCTACTAATCATTTTAAGGAAAAGCCCATTTATTACTACTCTCTAGTGTTTTTAATAGGAATGGGTGTTGGATTTTATCGAATGTTTTTTCTGCATCCATTGAAATAATCATATGGTTTTCTTGGTTTGGTTATTAATATAATTGATTATGCTGATAGTTCTCCTAATATTGAACCAGACCTGCATTCCTGGTATAAATCCTACTTGGTCATAATGTATTATCCTGGGGATGATTTTCTGTAATCTCATTGCTAATATCTTATTTAAAATTTTTGCATCGATATTCATTAGGAAACTTAGTCTATAATTTTCTTTCTCTGTTTTCACCCTACCTGGTTTAGCTATCAGCACCATATCTGTATCATAGAAGGAATTTGGTAGTATGCCTTCTGTCCCTATTCTTTCAAATAGTTTATATAGTATTGGAATTAATTGTTCTTTGAATGTTTGGTAGAATTCACATGTAAATCCATCTGACTGGAGATTTTTTCTTAGGGAGTTGATTAATAGCTTGTTCTATTTCTTTTTCTAAAATGGGGCTATTTAAATAATTTATTTTCGGGGGGGAGGGGGAGAGACGCGGAGCCAAGATGGCGAACTGCAGACAGCGTCCTCTGTGAGCTCCTGACACCTTCCCTCAGACCCAGACAAATTGAGCCTCCCAATTGGTTCTGGAGTGAGGGCTCCACCAAACACTTGGACTACAACGCACTTCTGTCAAATATCTACTTTGAAAGAACTTCTGATGTCAGTTTTAGATGGGCAGGGGATCGAGCAGCTCCCAGCGCTCAGACACCAGGGTGCAGCCAGGGTGCAAGTCTGGGGCTGGGAACGACCAGAAGATTTTAGGCTGCCAGGAAGTCCCTGGGAGACGCCTGGGCCACTTTGCTCTGCTTGCGGGCAGGTGCTTTGGCAGGTCTACCTTTGATAAAGGGTGGATTGAGGGCAGCTGAAAGTGTGGTCCTAGTACGGATCTAGAGCGATCAGCCCCAGACGGGAAGCCAACTCGGCAAACTGCCCCAGGGAAAATTGAAAATGCTGCTGCAGAACTCCCTGCTGGTGACTGATACCTCAGCTGAAAATCATGAGCTCTCACCATAGACAGCTTTTACAGAGAGAAACTAGAGAAGTCCCCAGATCCTGAGATTTTGAAAACAATCCCAGATAAAGCCACAAAGGTGGAATCAAGCTGGTCTCCCTTTCAGAAGGCTTACCTGGAAGATTGCATAAAGAATCTCAAAAGAGAGCTAGAAGAAGATTGGGGAAAAATAAATTGAGATCAGTGCAAGAAGGAAATATCGCCCTGCAACAGAGATGTGAAAAACTGGAAAATAGGTCTGGTGAATTGGAAAAAGTCGCCAACTCACTGGAAAATAAAAATATTGAATTAGAAAAAGACAACAATTCACTGAAAAACAAAATTGGTGAATTGGAAAAAGTCACCAACTCACTAGAAAATAAAAATAGTGAATTGGAAAAAGACAACAATTCACTGAAAAATAAAATTGGCAAAATGGAAAAAGAATGCAATGAACCAAAAAATTCAATTGGCCAGTTACAAAAGGAGCTAAAAAAGATAAGTGAAAAAAATAATACCTTAAAAATTGAAATGAATGACTCAATAAGACTTCAAGAATCAGTCAAACAAAAACAAAAA
>JAJPUD010023513.1:9395-19884 GCA_023553655.1 Myrmecobius fasciatus
TTTAAAAGAAAACTGCTCAGACTTTTTAGAAGCAGAGAGTGAAGTAAAAATAGAAGGAATCTACCAGTCACCTCCTGAAAGAAATCCCAAAATGAAAATTACCAGGAAAATTAATTATAGCCCAAACCAGAACTTCCAGGTCAAACGACAAACAAGCAAGTATCCAGAAAGAAGAAATTCATATATAGCAAAGCCACAGTCAGGATCACACACAATTTAGCAGTCACCAAAATATAGAAAAGGAGTACTTGGGCTATATTTCAGAGGGCAATGGCTTACAGCCTAGAATGTTTTATATAGCAAAACTGAATATAATCCTACAAAAGGAAAAAAATGGATTTTTAATGAATTAGAGGGCTTTCAAGTATTTCTGGTGGATAAAAAATGCAAATCAAAACCAGAACTCTATAGAAACTTTGAAGTTAAGCTATTTTTGTGTTTGAGGTAAGAGAAACATAAAAAGGTAAATATTAATAAACAATCATAAAATACCAAAAAACAATTAAATGTTTATATTAAAAATGGGGAAATGATACATTTCCTCTCTTAATACCATTATGAGTAGGAATCATATAGAGTAAATTAGACGGAAGGTCTGAGAGTGGTTCTGTTATGTCTTGATGAATGGAAATATGTATACAATGACAATTTATATAATATCAAGAAAATGGCAAAAGCAAGCAATTTTAAAAGAATTTGGAACTCTGCTATTGAAAAATATTCAAACCTGCCTCCTGATAAAAAGGTGAAAAACCAAAAGGGCAGAATGAGACATTTATTTGGACATGTCCAATGTGGAAATTTGTTTTTTAGAAATTTGTATGGAAAGTTAAGAAGGCAGATTTATACTGACCAAGAAAATAAAAATATAATTTTTTAAATGTTTGAGGCTTTGTCTCAATCTCACATTGATAAGGGATACAATGCAAGAGTTTTTTGATGATAGTATAGTGTTGTAAAAAGAGTCCTTATCCAATCAAGGGACTTGGGCTTGTATAATGACTTTGTCATTACTACATCTATGATTTTGATCAAATTACAAAGCTTTATACATCTGTAAAATGAAAGGGTTGGACTAGATTGCCTCTAATATACCAGTTAAATCTATTTGTCCTTGATCCCACAGTGATTATTGATAGTTACCTCATTGCCACTCTTTTTTGTCTGTCTGATCTCACATTCTTGACTAAAAAGATTAAGATCATCTAATTGGAATCCTTTTAAGCTCTACTCTTTCCTAATCCTTTATCCTTTGAGCTCTCATTCACCTTTTCTCCCTTTCCATCAGTGTTAGAAGAGATCTTTCTTCCTGACAAAGGTACCCCTTTTACTTATACTATTTATCCCATGCTTTCTCATTTCCCCAACAACTTTAATTATTTCCCATTTTTTCTCATGTTTCTTCAATCTTTTAAAAAATATATCAGTTCTTTCCCTACAGTCTAAAAATATGTTCTGGTTCCCCTCAGTGCAAAAACAAAACAAAAACAAACAACAACAACAACAAAGCCAACAATTCTTCTTTAACCTAGCTACACTTTTCAGCCACCATCTTTATTTCTTTCCTTCCCTTCACTGACAAATTTCTAGAAACAGTACTCTGTCCCACTGGTAATACTTTTTAACTGTTCACCTCCAAATTTGTTCTAATCTAATTTTCCGATGAGATATGGGCAGAATAAATCGATAGCAAATATCAGAGTTCTGAGGAGGGGGTAGGAGCTTGGGGTCCCATTTTAATAGAGTTTTGATGGTGGGGTACAGATTGACACTTGTCATCTTTTTCAAGGTTAGCCAATAATCACTTCCATGCCATCTTTTTTTTTTCCTCTGGCATCTAAATTGACCTCTCTGAAGCACTGGAGACTGTTGACCTCCAACTGGATATCTTCTCTGGCTTTAGTTTCCATGACACTTATAGACCTACCTCTGATTTCTTCTACTACTTTGATTACTTTCTCTTCAATTTCTTCTTTAATGAATTTTTCCATTCTTATAGTTTCATGTCAAATAAACACAGATTACTCTTCAACACAGATAACTATTCTTCAATTTATATCTCACCCAGACATTCTTTCGAATTTTCTTCTGTCCAACAGACAATTCCACCTAGATATACCACTAGCATCTTAAATTCAATATATGGCAAGCTGACCTCATCATCCAAAACATGCCCTTCCCTCTAAAATCTCTACTGCCATTGATAATATTACTATCTTCTCACTTTATCCAAGTTTATAATCTAGTCATCTTTAACTGTTCTCTCTATATTAAACCCCACATTAGAATATAATCATCCAACAAATTCTGTTGATTCTCCAGTTCAACAATATCTCTGATGTTTCTTCCTCATTATTCTCATAGAAAATATCTCATTCAATGACATTTTTCACACTTCAACCATTATAATAATCTCCTAAATAGCCTGATTGCCTCCAGGCTATACTTATATATTGCCAATTAAGTTGTGAAATTATATTTATTGTGAGCCAGATAAAGGGGAAAAATGTGCCCTGGGAGGGGACACAAAGTTCAGCTCCCCACTCTTGCTTTTTACCAATTAATTTTACCATGCTCATTCAGGAATAGGTGCAGCTATGAATAACCTATAAACTTAGTCCTGGTGCTTCCTGTTTATGGGTTGAGAAAGGGCAAGTGTCTGGTTTTCTGGATAATTGTTAAGAAAGACTGGAAAGTTATACTTCAAACAAACTTTAATAAAACACATGAAATATAGAGTCAACAGGTATAGAAAGTTCAGAGGCAAAATGGCACAGGCAGGAGTGGGGTACAGAGGTAGATGCATGGGGACAGGGAATAGGGTGAAGGAGAATGAAAAGAAGCAGTGGAGGGAAGGGAAAATTGCAGAGGGGAAGAGATATGGGCAGAATAAATCTACAGCAAATATCAGAGTTCTGAGGAGGGGGTAGGAGCTTGGGGTCCCATTTTAATAGAGTTTTGATGGTGGGATATAGATCGACACTTGTCACCTTTGAGTTTAGTTCACTAACATATACCCAAAATTTCATCAACATCTTAGATTTAGTTCATTAGCAGAGGTGAAGCTTATCTGAAATTTATAGACCAAAGGCGGTTAGGAGAACCAAGATACCATTGCAAAGGAGTCCAGTTATGTTCTTCTAATTTAGCACCTAGTCTCAAGATGGGGCCTTAGTTAATTTATGAGACAGTTTCTAGTGGCTACTTGCTTCCCCAAATTATGAGAGCTTTCAAATAACTGTTATGCTTCTTTAATTTGAGGGATGGTTTATAAGTGACTTCTATGTTTCCCTTTGCAATCTTATGTCCAGCTAGTGTCATATTATACTAGCAACTTATAAACTTATTTAGCATGCCATCTGGGATAGTAAGTGGGTCAGGAGGACCAGAACAAGATGCAATTTCAATACAACTTAATCTTATACATCTATCACATTATTACTGTCTTTTCCTAATGTACTACTTATATATATGTGTGTATGTGTACAGATATATATATATATAAACATACATATATCTTATTTATAAAAAAAAGAAAGGCAAAAAAGGAAAATAAAACAAAACAGAACAGAACATTTCCACATGCGCAGCAGAATATCAGGAAGGATTCAAAATATATAAGAATAAATTTCCAGATCAAGAAAGGATATATAATAATAGAAGAATTTATATTCATATGACCATGTTTGTTTCCTTGTTGGTTGTTATTTTGTTCTTTGCTATTCACTTTTTTTACTTTATTCTTTTTTTCCTTTCATCCCTCCAACCTCTCCTAGCAAGCTATAGTTAAGCACAGATTCATTTAATAGATATATACATACACCCCCCCATAAATATATATATATATATACACACACACATACATACATACATATATATGTACACACACATATATGCATTCACACTCATCCATAGTCTCACACATATATACATATATTCTATACATACATACATACCTACATATGCTCATGTATATGCATATATACATACGTACACACATACACACATTTATCCATATGTAAACATGCATCTAAAATTCTAATAAATTCTACTCCTGATCCTGGTTGTGGTGTTTGGGTGTATCACTTCTTTCCTATCCCTGCTAATTCTTCTATTTTAATTCTGCTCCTTATTTAACCTCCCCCCCATCCATCGGTCCCTCATCTTCTTCCCTCACCCTTTGCTTTTCCATCCACCTATCCCTCCCTCCTTATTTCTTTATAGATTTTGGAGAAAGCTATATCCTTCATGGTATATATGTAGTGTTGCCTCTTTAATCTATTCCCAATAGGTTTGCAGAACTATGAGCCCTCTTCTCCTCTCTAATGCTTCTGTGTCTATTCCTCCTCTGCCTCATTTGTATAAATCTTTCTTTTTGAGTCACCCAATTATGAATGTCAGTCTTGCATGTAAAAACAATTTGTCCACGTTAAGTTCCTTGAAATTAATTTTGGATATTGGCTCTATTATATATTAAATTTTCTATTGAGTTCGGATTTGGTTGAAAGTAAGGAAAATCTACAAGTTCATTGAACATCCATTTTTTTCATTCAATATTATGGATAATTTTTCTTGATATAATATTTTTGGTCACAGGCCTAGTGCTTTTGATTGCCAGTATATATGATTACAGGACCAGTGGTCTTTTATTGAGGCTGCTGATAAGTTCTGTACAATTCTAATTGTGGCTCTACCTAATGTGCTCTTTTTATCACAGGTATGTTCTATTTAAATTTCTTCAGTGAAAGAATTGGCATAACTATAACCATATAAAAACAAAGACAATATGAATATCAATAAACAGGAGAGAGGTCTTTGGAAATAATTTAGTACTTACATTAAAAATCATCTAAAAGATAGACATCAAAAAGCTTTCTTTAATATAATCAAAAGTATAGCTCTAAAAGCAGGTCAATAATCTCAATGAGAAAATGAAAAAAGTAGTCATGAAAGGGGCATAGCATTGTCACATTTCAAGCTACATTATATACCATTATTAACCATATTTATTCAGTATTGGGTTAAAATAGATAAGAACCATCCTAACAGAGTGCCCAGACTGTTCATATCCTTTGATTTATGTTATATTATGGTATTTATTAAGTTTTTTCTTATTATTAAACCTTTTTTATTTTCAAAACATATGCACAGATTATTTTTTAACATTGATTCTTGCATAGCCTTGTATTCCATATTATCCCCTCATTCCCTCCACCCCTTTCCCCTAGATGGCAAGTAATGCAATATATGTTATACATTATCAAGTATTTGCCCCAAGGCAGTCAAAAATAGATAGAAAGATCCAATATATACCAAAATATTTAAAGTAATATTTTCATAGTAGCAAGAAACTGGTTAATCAAGTAAATATAAACAAATTATGGCTTATGAATATAATGAAACATAACTCTGATGATAAGAAAAAACATTTATGAAAAATTCGGAGAAATTTGGGTAGAGTTGTATGAACTGATGCAGAACAAAGTAAGTAGAATTAAGTAAATAAATATGCACAATGACCAAACCAGTACAAAGGAAAACATATCAGAAAAGTTCAGTGCAGTGACTAATCATGACTGCAGGATGGTGAAACATGTGGAATGAAAGAAATGCTTTTAAACATAGTCAGTATGTCAGTTTGTTTTCCTTAACGGAATAAGAAAGTTCTATTGCAGGTGATGAGGCAATACAGGGAAGTGGTGAGCATGTGGAAAAGCATCAATAAAATATTTTTTAATTAAGTAATAAAACAACAAAAAAGCTTTAAGCCAAATCTTTCCTCTCTGACAATGATAATTTGGGGGGGAAGGAAGCTATGTGTGTGGGGATATATATATATATATATATACACACATATATATATATAATGTATACATATCTATATTATATAACGTGTTTATATATACATATATCTACACATGCATACATATATACACACACAAATATGTGTGTGTATATATGTATGTGCTTTTGTATCACAGGATTAAAAAAATAAACATAAACCTTGAGAACTCATCTTTGATTTATCAAATTCCATGTTATCTCCAGAAAACCATATTGCCTGAAGGGAAAATAATTTCCTACACATGAAATCACTTTATATGAGGTAATATCTATTTAATGACTGCTCTTCAGTGTATTTCATTAACCAGAACCAACTGAGAGAAGAGGCTTCTCTGTGTGTAATTTAGGCATCTGGGAAGGTACATTTAGTGTAGTGTCACAGAAATGTATTAATTAGCACTCTGGGGCCTAGAGACATTATTAATGCATTTCTGCAAAGGATTCAACTCAAATCCAGAGAATGGTGTCCCTCAGCTTTGTAACATTTGCCCCTTATCTACACCTAAAGAAAATTACTCTTTTTCTAGCTTAGATATCTATTTAGTATCGAACATTCACATATGCTTTTTATTTATTGATCTTGAACTTACAAAGAAGTAAATATGTGAAAAGTTCATTGGGGAGTTTCTTCAATTTTTTAGTCTAACATTCATTTTGTAATATGTCTAATCTGATGACCTAGGGGTAATCTGGAGGTTTCAAAGACCATGCCAGCAGAATGCAAATTTTAGCAGATCCAAAGAATTGGCAAGGCTTTCATAAGGACCTCTCAAGAGGCTGTATATATTGGTCAGCTGAAGATTAGGCTAAATTTAGAAAAGGTTTTTGTTTTTGACTATCAGTTGATGACCACCTCACACCACGACTATTGCAAAAGTCTCTTGGTCGATCTCTCTGCCACAGGTCTCTTCCTGTTCCCATCCATCCTTCCCTGTTATCAAAGTAATATTCCTAAAACACCCGTCCGCCTTTGTCATCCATTTGCTCAGTAGATCTATCGGCTCTCTATTAATTACCTTCAAAATCAAATACAAAATCATCTAGTATTCCAAGTCCTTCATAACCTCTTCTCCAATTCCATCTGCCCAGTCTTCTATCTTACTCAACACCATGTACTATCTGATCCAATGACATTTGGCCTCATTGTGTATTTTCATTATCTGCCTGTCTTGCCCTAGAATTCTCTTCCATCTCAATTTTATCTTCTGGTTTCCCTGACTTCTTTCAAATGCCAACGAAAATCGTATTTTCTACAAGAAATCTTTTCCAATCCTTCTTAATCTTAGCACTCTCCCTCTAATGATTATTTTCTATATTTCCTGTATATAGTTATTTGCTTACAACTAATTCCAATTAGACTGTAAGCTTTATAAGAATTGCAGTTTTCTTTTTTCCTTTCTCCACATCTCTAGTCCTTTGCAGAGTGCCTGACATTTAGTAGGTGAATAATAAATACTTATTGAGTGACTAAAGATTTTTTGGTCACAGCAAATCATAAAGGATTGCCTACTAAGAGATAGATGGGCATCCATGCCAATGAAATTATGATTTTTTTCCTCCAGCTTTTTGGAATCAACTGCCAGGAAAGTTTGTAGTATAAAGGTATATACTTTTAAATTCAATTCACTTAGAAGTACCTTTCCTAATTTTTTTTTTATTTTAAAGTTTTTTATTTTCAAAGCATATGCATACTTTTCAACATTCACCCCTGTAAAACCTTGTGTTCCAATTTTTTTTCTCCCTCCCTGGTAAACAATCCAATATATGTTAAACATGTGCAATTCTTCTATACTCATTTCCACAATTATCATGCTGTACAAGGAAACTCAGATCAAAAAGGAAAAAAATGAGAAAGAAAAAATGCAAGCAGACAACAAAAAAATAAAAAATAGTGTGTTGTGATCCACATTTGGTCCCCACAATTGTCTCTCTGGTGCAGATGGCTCTCTCCATCACAAGACCATTGCAACTGGCCTGAATCACTTTGCTGTTGAAAAGAGCACATCCATCAGAATGGATCATGATATAATCTTGTTGCTGTAGTACCTCTTTTCTTTTGCTTTTGTGTGGTACTCTTTACTTTTTCCTTCCAAAATAAATTTCTATCTATCATTTCATATGACTATCATATAATCTAGTTTCAAGTCTAAGGGTGAAGCTGAACCCAATTCCCCCCTTTTGTCCTTGTTAGAGTAGGAATTGGGTAAGGAGAACTCAGTTTTTAGGACACCCATTTTGAAAGGAAGGAAAGACTCTTAAGAGAAGGCTAATGGGCAACAAGAAGGATGGGAAAAAAAAGAAATAGTAAAAAGGAGAAAGGAAATATTGTGGATAATTGTATCTGAATTAAAACCAGTTTTCAATACTCCTTGTTCCAACTGTGGAAGCAATTGCACTAGGCACTTCTTTGGATAATAAGAAAAAGAAAAATTCTGCATAAAATGTTTTAGTCTATGTGCCAAGTTACTTGATTGGCAAGTTTCTAACAGCCTAGAATGTTATGGTAAATATTTAACAGCTGACTTTCCAAAAAGATAGGACACACTTTTAAATTTAATCTGTATTATTAACATTTTTTTCTTTCTTAATTCTAGGCAATCAACGAAACAAAAGAAAAAAAAATCAAGCCTTTGGATACGTGGGCTCTTTCTTATCTGTCTGTCTCTCTGTCCCTTTGTCTGTCCATCCCTTTGTCTGGCTGTCTCTGTCTCTGTCTTGTCTCTCTGTCTCTCTGTCTGCCTTTGTGTCTGTCTGTCTGTCTCTCTATATCTCCTGGTAGTGGTGTTGTGTGGTGATTTTGCATGACAATCTGTCTCATCTTTGTTTCAATTCATACTGTTACAGTTCTGAAAGTAACTTCTCAATCAACCACTTTCCATTACTAATTGGGAAGGGAAGAAGGCAAGGAAAGAAATCAGAAAGAAAATTGTGAAAGCATAACAAGCACTATAAACACTGAAATTTGCTTCCCTCACCATTCGCTTTTTAAAATAATCAGACAACATCTGTCCATATCCACTATTCTTGTGCCTCTCTATACCATAATTTATTAAAGATTACTAGTAATGGTTCTTAGACTACAGTTGAAACTACTTTCTGTTTCTTTCTGGGCTATAAGATGTTTGGATTTAGAGACTAACATTCACAAAAAAAAAAAAAAAACCTCAACATTCTCTTATTCTCTTCTTGATTGTCTTGGGCACCAAATAAACAAGGGCAACCCTCTTAGTAGTTTGAATATGATTTTTGTTGCTGGGGAAGATAGAAATGGGGTTGTTCTTTGGGTCTTTTTTTTATTCTCTTTGACATCTATTTACACTACACTATATATTTCCCAAACCTACCTAAGTCTTTCTAGTTTTTCTTGTTCCAAACAGGATCTTCTCATTTCACTCCTATCGCAACAGCCTTTGGATTGATTTTCACATTTCAAATCTTTCTCCAATACAATTAATCCTCCACTCAACTCTCAAAGTGATCAACTTTGGCCACGACACACAGATATTAAAAAAAAAAAAAAACCACAATGGTTCCCTATTGCTCTCAAGATCAAATATAAAGTGCTCCATTTCAAATATAAAGTCCTTCATAGATTGTCTTCCCCTGTCCTGGAGCTATGATGCCCCTACATTGGACTACTTGCATTTCCTCCACAGGAACCTCCATCTCCTTCTCTATACCCCTTCACTGGCTGTCCCCTCATGCCTAGAATGCTTTCTTTGTTTATATGCACTTCTTGGCCTCCAAAATTCTTTCAAGACTTTGCTGAAATCTCACCTTTTCCAAGAGGCCTTTCTTGGCATCCCCTTCCTTACTTTCTTGCCTTCCCTTCCTCTGAAATTATCTTTCCTTTACATTAAATATATATGTATATATGTATGTATATGTATAATACATATTTTTTATAATGCAATGTTACATGTAATAACTATATATTGTATATACATAGTTACTTGAACGTTGTTTCCCTCATTAGAATGTGAGTTCCTTGAAGACAAGCATCATGCTTTTTCTCTTTTTTGTATCCTCACATTTTTTAAAATAATAGTTTATTTTAAAAATATATTCAAAAGATAAATTTTCAACATTTACCCTTGCAAAACCTTGTGTTCCAAATTTTTCTCCCTCTCTTCTTCCACCCTCTCCCCTAGAGAGCAAGTAATCCAATATATATATTAAGCATGTGTAATCCTTCAATACATACTTCCACATTTATCATGCTGCACAAGAAAAATCAGATCAAAAAAAGAAAAAAAAAGATAAAGAAAAAATGAAGCAAATAACAAAAAAGGTGAAAAGGCTATGTTGCCATCCACTACTCAGTCCCCTAGTCCTCTCTGTAGGTATAAATGGCTCTCTTCATCACAAGATCATTGGAACTGGCTTGAGTCACCTCATTGTTGAAAAGAGCCACGTTCATCAGAGTTGATCATCACATAATCTTGTTGCTATGTACAGTGTTCTCTTGGTTCTACCCACTTCACTAAGCTTCAGTTCATGTACTTCTCTTTAGGCTTTTCTGAAATCATACTGCTGATCATTTCTTATAGAACGTACCTATGGAATTCTTAGAGAATATAGAACTGCTACAAACATTTTTTGCACATATGGGTCTCTTTCCCTTTATTTATTTATTTATTTTTTT
>JAJPUD010023514.1:0-13734 GCA_023553655.1 Myrmecobius fasciatus
TATGATTTGCTCTTTCACCCATTCATTCTTCAGGATTAGATTATTTAATTTCCAATTAACTTTTGGTTTATTTTCTCCTAGCCTTATATTGCTTGTGATTTTTATTGCATCATGATCTGAAAAGGATGTATTTACTATTTCTGCCTTTCTGCATTTGATTTTGAGGTTTTTATGCCCTTACACATGGTCAATTTTTGTATAGGTTCCATGGACTGCTGAGAAAAAAGTAAACTCCCTGCTGTCTCCATTCAACTTTCTCCATAGATCTATCATACTTAACTTTTCTAACAATTGGTTTATCTCCCTAGTTTCTTTCTTGTTTATTTTGTGGTTTGATTTGTCTAATTCTGAGAGAGCAAGGTTGAGATCCCCCACTAGTATCATTTGGTTGTCTATTTCTTCTTGCATCTCTCTTAATTTCTCCCCTAGGAATTTGTGTGCTATTGCACTTGGTGCATATATATTTAGTATAGATATTGCTATACATTATCTATGGTATCCTTTAATAAAATATAGTTTCCTTCCTTATCTCTTTTGATTAGATCTATCTTGGCTTTTACTTGATCTGAGATAAGGATTGCTACTCCTGCTTTTTTTTGTTCACCTGAAGCATAATAGGTCCTGCTCCAGCCTTTTACCTTCATCCTATATGTGTCACTATGTTTTAGATGTGATTCTTGTAAACAACATATTGTGGGAATCTGGTTTTTAATCCAGTCTGCTATCTGCTTCCGCTTTATGGGAGAGTTCTTCCCATTCACATTCACAGATAGAATAACTAATTCTTTATTTCCTGCCATCTTATTTACTCAAGTTATGTTTTCCCCTTTCCTTTCCCCTTTCTCCCTTCCCCCCTCCTCAGTACTTTGCTTTTGATGACCCCCTCCTCCAAACAATACTCCACCCTTTGGATCCCTTCCCCCTATTTTTACTCCTTTCCCCTGATTCTTCTATTTTCCCTTCTATTAGTTTATCCCTTTCTTTTCCTCCTTTCCCTCCCACTTCCCTCTAGCAACAGACAGGTTTCTATGTGAAATCAAGTGTCTGATATACACTTTTAGAGCCCAACCTGATGAGAGTAAGATTTACACAATGCTCAAATCCCCCCCCTCTTTCTCTCAATTATATTAGGTTTTCTTTGCCTCTTCAAGAGAATTTACCTTGTTTTTACCTCCTTTTTTTTTAAATCTTATTTTTACCACTTTTCCCCTCTTTTCCCCAGTAGGACAACCTTTCCCCCTCTAGTTCTCTTTTTCATGTTATCAAAGTAATATCTAGTTAATTATACCCCCAAACTTTAAGCATCCCCCTAGCAGAAATAAAGTTCGCAAGAGTCCTTTCCTTTTTACCTTTTTTATGCATCTCGAGTTCTGTGTTTGGATGTCGAATTTCTTGTTCAGATCTGGTCTTTTCATTAGAAATAGGTGAAATTCACCTATATCATTGAATGACCATCTTCTTCCCTGGAGGATAATGCTCATTCTAGCTGGATAGGTTATTCTTGGCTGTAATCCAAGTTCCTTTGCCTTTTGGAATATCTGGTTCCAGGCCCTTCGATCCTTCAATATGGAGGCTGACAGATCCTGTGTGATTCTAATTATTGATCCTCAGTATTTGAATTGTTTCTTTCTAGCTGCTAGCAGAATCTGTTCCTTGGTGCTATAGTCCTGAAATTTAGCCACGATATTCCTTGGGGTTTTAATTTTGGGGTCTCTTTCAGGAGGTGATCGGTGAATTCTTTCAATGGTGATTTTGCCTTCTGATTCTACAATCTCAGGGTAGTTTTCTTTCAGGATTTCCTGGAAGATAGTGTTTAGATTCTTTTTTTCATCATGGCTTTCAGGAAGTCCAATAATCCTTAGATTGTCTCTCCTAGATCTATTTTCCAAGTCAGTTGTTTTTCCTAGGATATATTTCATATTTTCTTCTAATTTTTCATTTTTTTGTTTTTGTTTGACTGATTCTTGAAGTCTTATGGAGTCATTCACTTGCATTTGTTCAATTCTTATTTTTAAAGTATTGTTTTCTTCAGTTACCTTTTTAAACTCCATTTGTAACTGGCCAATTGAATTTTTTTGTTCATTGCACTCTTTTTCCACTTCACTAATTTTATTTTTCAATAGATTGGTGTCTTTTTCATATCTCTTTTGCAGGGCATCATATCCTTCTTGCAAGATATTGTATCCTTCTTGCACTAATTTCATTTTATTTTCCCATTTATCCTCCAGCTCTTTTATTAGGTTCTTTAAGCAATCTTCCAGAAAGGCCTTTTGAAAAGGGGACCAGTGATGGTCCTTGCTGATTTCCTCTGGAATTTTGTCTAAAGGAACTTCTGGATCTGGGGTCTTCTCTTCTTTCTCTTTATAAAAGCTGTCTATGGTGAGAGCTCTCTTTTCCCTCTTCATTTTTTTTTTTTTTTTTTTGATAGCGTGGATATCTCTTTAAGGTAGGGAAAAAAAAAAACGGCTGCTGAAATGGCTGGCTGAAGATTTTGCCCTGGGGCGCTTCGGCGAATTAATTTAAGGTGCTGGGCCAGTGGGAGCTAGGACTAAGTCTGAATTGCTCCTTAAACAAGGCAAGTTTGCCAGAACACCTGCCCCCAATCAGGGCACAGTGCGCCGAGTGCCTCAGATAAACTCCAGGTGTTTAGAATTTGGAGTTTGGAGTTTTTTGCCAGTCTGAGCTGAGCTGAGCTGAGCTGAGTCCCACCCTCACTTCCGGCCTCCACCAGAGTTCTCTGACACCGGAGTCCTCTGTTTATCTCTCTGTCTGAGCTAGACAAACCTGATATGAAGTTTTTCAGAGATATCTGCAAGCAGTATCCAAATATTTCCTGATTTGTTGACTTGAAGATCAGTTCCGAGGCTTATTTTATTGTTGATTTGAGAGAAGTTCGGAGGAGAACGCAGAGAGTCACCTTTTCACTCTGCCATCTTGGCTCCACCCCCCCCCCCAAGGAATGGATTTTCAAAACAAATATAAGGTTTTATTATTTAAAGTATTACTTTTCCCACATCTCTAGAGTACTACCCTGTATAAAACTAAGCTCTTACTGAGAACTTGTTCTAAGTTATATTATTCTAAATAAGGTCTTTTTGGATCAGTGGTGAGAGATTCCTATTAGCTCAATAAAGGAATAAATACTGTTTGGGGGATACCCTTTACCTTCTAAGGTTGAAATAGAACAAGCAAACTTTTCTACAATCATTTCTTAATATTATTTATTGTCATATACTGACTGGATGGTTTACTCACAGTAGTTCTTCCTGTGCTAGTACTGAAATGGATACCACTGAATTTTAATTCTACTGGTTTCCATAGCCTTGTTCTTTAGAAGAAAGTTCAGGGATAACAACCAATCAACCTGAGATTGTCAGTGTAATAAAAGTTTGTCATCTTCTACATTTTGTTAAATCAAAGCAACCTAGATTATCTTTGGAAAATTAAAGCAGCATCTTTCATATTAGAAATAAAAGTCTCATGATTGGGTAAGATCTTGCATATTTTTTTGTGACAAGGGATTATCATAGGATAATTGACAGAGAATTGAAGGGACCCAGGGATCATTTAATCCAGTGGTTTATTTAAATTTGTTGACTCTTATGCTTTGGATTAGTAAGGCATGAACCACAAAGGAATTTTTAAAAAATGAATATACAAATTCTTAGGATAAAGAAAAACGTTTTATATTTCATAGGTTCATAACCAGCTCTATTTTAAAACATTCTTTCAAGAACAACCATAATCTGTAAATTAGTTGTCTACATATAGAATAAATAAAATAGGATTAAATCCAAGAGCATTATTTCACTTTGTTTGAGAGGCTGCTATTTTAAGAGTAATGTAATAGCTGAACATGAAACAGGTGTAGAATTTTCTAGTTTTGAACAAATCCTTTTCATGTGCATAGCAGTATTGGAATACAACCCTCATAAACTGTTTCACGCATAGAAAATAAGCTCTGGAATCTGTCCTCCTTGTACTCCAGTACCATTGGTACTATCTGAGGAGCACTGAAATTGAAATGTCACTTTTCCACACTGAACTTCAGTCATTCCCTCCTGTCCAAAGTAACTAAGTTCATTACCATCCAAGATGGCACTAACATTGTAAAATGTGTCTTGTTCAATTTGAACTGGATGTTCAAACCAGACTGAAAATGTATTACTGGATCCATCTGAAAGAAACTTGGTCAGATTATGAGCAAGAACAACATTGAGTCGTTTAAGTTCAATTTTCACACTGTACTCAGCTTTTCCACAGCTTGATCCATACAATCCGAGTCCTGCAATAAATATCCTCTTATCTACTGCAAACTGGATGCTGTCACATCGTCCACGGTACCTCCACTGGTTGCTCCGATATGCAGATGATTGAAATCTGTGACATCTCTGAGGGGCAAGGCCTTTCCTTTTTGTCAGTGGAAACTCCAATTGTGGTTTCTTGGTAGCTGTGTACCACAGGAATATGCTGCGTGTCTCTTCAAGAGTAAGAATATCTGATTGAGCAGCACCATTGGCAAACTCCTCCAGTGTCATAGTTGGAATTCGTACTAAAAATAAAACTCTTCCCAATACTTTCCTCTTATTTCTTGGTGTAATTGGCAAACCTTCTCTTTTACATTCAGCTTCTGCCCAATTCAGAACAGCTTCAAAGATAACTACCTCCTTGGTGTTTAGTGATTCCCTGGTCAGGATAATTTCTAATGTTTGTTGATCTATTTCACAAAAGCCCTCTGACTTTAATGCCATCTCTGCTTGAGCATCAATCACTTCCCAGCAACGCTGAGTTAGTTCTGGTTCCTCAAAGAGTCTGCTCTGGGAGAGCAAAACACAAGCATTTTTTGCCTCTAAACTAGTCTCTAGAAATTGAACACAAGCTTTTGCTAAAGCTGGAACAATATACTTCTTGGCAGCATAGAGAGTTGCAAGCACAGTGTCAGCTTCCAGGTCAATTTCATCACTATACATGTACCTAGTTAGAGTGAAACAGATTTAATAAAGTACTGGTAGTGGAGTTTGGGGAGATTTTGTATACTATTTTAGATGCTATACCATTTAAATGCTATGCTATTTTAAATAGCAGAGTATATATTCCCTTTAGAATTTGGAAGATTAGCAATTTACCAGCTCAGTTGTTATCCATGGTGGATTTATCTTGCAGTTTTATAATGCTATCAATTTCATAGGTCCTTAGTGTACTGCCTTTCCTCTAATGAGCACTCAGTATACATTAATTGATGACAATGCAGCCTAAGTCCCTGTAAACACTTTGCAATTTCAAAGCAAGACTTACTTTAACAGGATGAGAAAAGCTGCAGGCTCCACATCAGGTATATGGATTTCAGATTTGACTTCTGCAAGATCACCATAAAACATGGCATAAAAGACAGAGCTGCCAACTGCCAGCACATACTGTAAAGAAAAACATCTTGCTGGTAAACAGCTGTGTTTAATCTAATTAAATATACTAGTCAATAAAGACTACAGAAAACTGAGGGGAAAAAACATCTAAGCAAATTTGGCTTTGGTGGCTTAGTGTAATTAACACATATGAAAGCAGTTTCCCATCATATGAAATTACATTCTAAAAGATTCTAGATCTTTAGTAGTTCACAAGGGGGAAGACAATTACCTTATGAGCAGGAACTCGCTTTGATGTCTCCAGAGGGCCAATGATAAAGTGTACATCAGCCATGAGTTCATTATTGAACATCATTGCATTCCTGGAAAATTGCAAAGAGAAAAAAATGCTTAAATCTGCATCTTAACAAACATTTAGCATACATTATGATTTTCTCAGTCTTCTCATTGAAAGATACTTGAAATCTGGACAGAAGCAGATGCCAGACCTTCAAACTAGCAAAAAGGGAAAAGCTAGAACATCTTTATCCCATTCTTTTTTGCAAAGGCAAACACCACAGATGGTGATGAAAATGCTATGGACATTCAACCACTGCTCAGTGCCACAGTTTCTTCCCCAGTTTTAGACAGTCCCCTCATAAAATATTTTCCCAGTGAGGAGTAAAGTCTGCTAGTCTAAATTCATCTGCTCTGGCTTCTTACCTCTCTCGGAGAGTGGGGTAGAATGACTGCCAGTTGGTACTTTCAAAGTTGTTGTTAAGGTTTTGCACTTGTGTTGGTGTTGGAGATTGGGCTTTTTGATGAAGATGAAGGGAGCTATTCTTAGTACTGGCTGAAGTGACTGTGGTGGCAGTGATAGTGGAATTACTGTTTGTTATGTTGGTATTAGCACTGGTAGAGAAAAGTTCTGCAGCCATCTTCTGTAGGGACAAGGGCCCTACCTCATAGCATACTGGCACCTTTCCCTTAACTATCACATTCTTTTTGGACTCCAAGGTTACTGGAAAGAAGAAGAAAGAAAGTGAAATACTACGTGATTCTGACATGGAAGTAACTTGGGACCAGAGGCAAGAATGAGAGCTTAGATCAGAATAGAACAAAACAATCTCAGGGGCAGAAGAGCTGACAACCAGTGCTCACCTCTGTTGGTGTGGGACCAAGCTTCATGCCTGGGGCAGGATGTCCAAAGAAGTGGAGGTTTCCAGGGATGATTGCAAATAGTCCAATAGCAGCAGCTGTACAAATCCAGAGCCCTTTATAGCTGAGAAGGCAGGTACCTTGCCTGCCCCTCAGCCAAGCAGTAGGCTCAATTTCAGGGATCAGTTTTTGGTGTTTTTTTAGTGCCAAATGATGAGACCCTTGGGGAAAGCTGCAAAATTAGCCTTAAATCCAAAAGGGTCAATCTCGGATTAATCCCCGTTTAGTTTCCAGGCTGGAAATAACTAGGCTGTGAAAACTGCCACGCATCTCCTCTTGGCATGCACCCTCCGGCATAGTTGTAGATTGCGTGAGCAGAGTTGGTAGCCGGGGGCAGGGCGGGGCTGATCCTGGAGCCAGGCTCTCTAGAACTTGAGCTAGTAGTGCCACTGAGCGCGTTTTTTGCCTTCAGCCATTAGGGTCACTTCATTTACTTGCCCCAGTAACTTCCTTGAGGATGCTGGGTGTGAAGGTTGGAGTGGAAGCATAGCTATTTGACATTCAGTAGGTGCTGACGAAGTCCGGTTCTAGCACCTTCTTCTCCCCGTCCTTTTTTCCTCCTCTTCTCCCCTCTTCCTCTCAGTTCTCTTCTCTCCTTCCTTTCTCCTCTTGAGCCGCCCTAATAATCGCCAACCTCAGTGCACGTCAGCAGTAGCAGCTCCAATAGAAAGAGCTGGTGGATCCAGGCTCCCCCCATTTTCCTTCTCCCTTGCCCAACTCAGACAATATGTCATTCTCCTCGCTAGTCCCCCATTCCCCAATCCCCACTGCTGCTTAGGGAAGAGGGGTTCCTCTGGAGGTGGGATGCGACCGTGGGGCCCCCATGCTTAGGAAAGGAGAGTGATTGGCGAGACCACAGGCCCTAGAGACTGTGGGTGGTGTTTTTGTTATCTTTTAACTCCTCCTACAGCCTTCCCCAAATCTCAGCTACAGAAGCTGACACAGCTTTAGGGGCAAAGGAAGAAATGATTGCGTTCCCGGAGCTCAGCGCCTGGGAGGAGTGCCAGAGAGTGAGGGCTGGGGCGGCGGCGGCGACGGCGGCGACGGCGGCAACGCCGAGGAAGAAGTCGGAACTCCCAGTTCCCCCTTCCCCCGCTTCTTTATTACTCTGTGTTTGTGGCCCTTCAGAATGTAAAATCTCCCGCCCGGTGCCCCTTCCCTGCCCTCAAATCACGCGGGGTCATACCTGGGCTTTCATCCTTCTCTCCTTTCTTTGCACGCTGGGAAAGTTTGCACAGAAAGCTCTTTGCTGGAGTCAGAAGCCATGATTACCAAACTGGGAGGGGCGGGGCTTGGAGTTGCTGTGCATCCCCGCCCAGCTCTGCTCAGCCATCTCTACTGCCCTGCATCCCTCTGCCTGGAGGGGCCGAGAGACGGCGCTCCTTTTCTGCCTGGTCCCAGCGCCCCCTCAAAGTGTCCTGGGGAGCTACCTCCATCATTGCCTCCTAAATCACGGTCGGGAATCTAGTACCCCGAAAAAGTGTTGCAGATGGAAGTTTCTGGTGGAGCGAGAGAAGGAACTTTTAAGGTGAATGTGACTTCTGGGCCCAGTCAAGGCAGGGAAGAAAACTAAAATTGGCCCTAAACTTAACTGGAGTTAATCTGAGCATGCGCCAAAGATTTCGACCTGTCAGAAAAACCTGTTATGTTTCTTGCTGATGTATATATCATGCTTATCTTTCTTATTTTGTTTTATAGGAAGCGTGTTTTCCCTATGTCCACCAGAACACAGTACCATTTCTCCCCTTCACATTGTCCCTTTTTTGCCCCCTCGTACGATTTCAACATTTGGTGTATTTACAAGACCTGGCAACGCTAGTGTTGCTATAGGAGTAGTCCCTTTTGGAGCAAATTTATGTGAAAGATCTGTCTGGAGTGGGTTGCAGTTTTAAAAATAAAAACTAAAACTAAAACCTTTGTCTCTCTGTGAGGAACTTTGGTTCAGCATTTGCATTCCAGAAATTCAGAAAAAAGAAATTCTGTTGTTTTGTATGAGGTAAGAGTCCTCTTACATTGTTTTTTTCTTTCTAGCTTCATCTTTTACATACGCTTATATTTTCTTTATTGAAGCACTGTGACCATACAAAAAGATTGCTGGTAGTTTTGCTTCTTTGAGATTGTTCTTTGAGGTCACTAATGGGAGGGAAAAATTTAGTTGCAGTGTTGCTATTAAATTGTGGATTAAGCGGGTTTTGAAAAACATGAATTGAGAAATTAAGAGTATACTTTAGAAAACTTGCCCTTTGACTACAAGAAATAAAATTGCCAGCGTTTACTTAGTGTTTTATTTTTAGAGTGGGTTCTTCGAGCAGTTAAACAATGGAAAGGTTTTTTTTGTTTGTTTTTTTAATATACAAAAGTGCCTCGTTTCCTAACTGTCCAACTCCTTTATTTTGAGTGTGAAATAAGTAATAAAAATTATATAGGAATCCAAGAGGAGTTACAGTGAAGCAGCTAGGTGGCCACAATTAATATTGTTCTGGGCTTGTACTCAAAAAGCCCTGAATGCAGAATTTTTTTCAAATATATTTTCCATGCCTGCAATATGTTCCTGTCTCATCCCTAATTCTCCCTTAATGTTAATGTTTTTAATGCTTTTTTAAAAATCATCTACAACTTACCCTGTCTACATCTTGTTTGTACATAGTTGCTTGTATGTTAAAATTGTATCTTGTTCCAGTTGTCTGACCACCCTCTTCCCTTCTAATGAATTAATAAGTTTTACTAGGAAATACAATTGCAAAAGAGAACCTAAAAATCAATTATAAACTGCCCCTAAGGTAAAAGGAGCATAATTTGCAAATTTTATCATATATTAACTAAAATCCATATTCTAGTAATATGTGCCTAGTAATATGAATCAGGAGAAACCATTTAGGTGCTGCTTGCCTAGTTCTTTGATATAAAAATTTCAGATAAAATCCAGACCTTCTCAGCTCCAGACAAGCAGAAAATCAGAAAGGTAATGATAACTGAAATTTTACCAAATACTTTGAGACCGGTTGTATATGTTAATGAACTGTGAAGTGTCACAGATTGTGGTTGATGTTCCCCCCCCAAAAAAAAAATCCTATAAAAGAAACCTCAAATTTTGCATTCTACTTCCCTACCCAGCATTCTCCTATCTCTATCCATACTGCCTACTGTGATCCAGGGCTTCTTAAACTTTTTTCACTCACAAAATTTTGTGTGCGTGTGTGTGTGTGTGTATAATATAATATATACTATAAAACAAGGTTAAACAAATCACACGTACTTATAATAAATCATAATTTCATGACTCTCACATTCAGTTACAAGAGGGGTCACAAACCATAGTTTAAGAGGCTGGGCTCCAAGATTATGTAAATATATCTGCCTCTCCCCCTCTTCATCTTTTTTCCCAGCTGCCTCTCTAAACCATCCTATTCCCTGTTCTTACTATGTTGTCTGCCTCTATCCCCCCTCCCACTACTTGTTTCTATGCCTTATTAAAGTAGCAGCTTTTCTGTTTCCCACCATAAATTGTAGTCTTTTCCAGAAAGAAAATCAGGTATGCCTGCCCCTATTTCATAGTTTTATAATTTCAAAAATTAATTTTAAATCAATTGCATATTGTCTTCCCTATTAAACTGTGAGCTCCTTCAGAGTGGGGTTTGTCTTTTGCCTTTCTTTGTATCCCCAACCCCTTAGCATAGTGCTTGTTTAATAGTAGGTACTTCATAAATACTTATAGACTGACAAATAATAGTGCCCAAATTACTTTCAACCTTATTTATAAAATGAAGATGTTTGGCTAAATAGCTTCTAAAGATCTTTCTGCCTTTAAATTCTATTAAGAATCCAAATTAAATGACTAGTATTTTGAATCCAGGAGAACTTTAGGTTGCAAACATAACACATGTACAGAGGAAATTAAGACGTAAGTTATGGAAGTAAACTCAAGACTTAAAAATACATAGTAGTTGAGTTACTTTGATTTCATATTATGAGTCTTAGAACCTAATACTTTCAAGAGTTTTGTAACTAACTACACTTGCCATTAGTGATATCTTACATTGCTTTAAAATGTTCAAGGTGTTAAATTTGTACATACTCAACACTCCAGATTTCTTATCTTCTGCTTTTTCCATTAAACAATAAATTTAAAAGAAAGGTAAAAAATCTATTAGTCACCAAAAAATATTTGCTGCAACAGTGACTATATTTCAGTCCTTTTAATTTTATTGTGAGGTCTTCAGCACATCTGATGGCAAAAAGTTTCAGTAAGTAGAAGATACCCAGTAATTAAGCTAGATTGTAAACCACTCATGACTTCTTATTGTATACTTTTCTTTTCCATGTCTTTTCATTTAGCTCTCCTTAGAATTACCCCCCAATTGTTAGAGAATTTCCCTTAAAATCCTTTTTTCTAGAACCCTGAGGCTTTTTTCCCTCACTTGTCTTGTTTTTTTTTAGGTTTTTATCTCTGAATTGAATTTGCTTGATTGCCTCTAGTTACATTTGAATTTTATTCCTAAAGCTTTTCTTGTTTGAGGGCTTGAGGAAACTAAGTGGCACAGTAAAAAGATCTCTGAATCTGGAGTCAGGTGACCTGGCTTTGATTTCTAGGTATGCTATTACTAGTTTTATGACTTTAGAAGAGTTTCTTCACTTCTTTACCTCAGTTTCCTTATCTTTTAGCATATGTGATGCTATCTAAAGAATATTGGATTTGGAATCAGAAAATGTTAGTTCAAATTCTGATTCTGCCATTATTACCTGTGGGTCTTTGGACAAGGCATTTAACATCTTCAGGACTCAGTTTCTTTATGTGGAAAATGAAGGGATTGGACTAGATAATTTATCAGACTATTCTAGCTCTAGATCTATAATTCTTTATATTTCCATTAAGCATTAACCCCTCTGATTTTACAAGGAAAGTTTAATTCAGCCTAGGAATTATAATTAAGACTGACTAGTAACTATGGATGCCCTAACAAGAAAGGGAATCAAAGAGGAATAAGAAGATGAAGAAAAGAGATAGGAGAAGGGAAAATAAAGAAGAAAGGTGGTGCCTGTGGTAGAAGAAATGACTTCATTATAATCATTTTCTTCTTTTAGAAGTATCAATATGCATAAGAGGGATGATTTCTCCTGATCATTCCTAGGCTTCCACAGTCTTCAGTGTTAGTAGATTAAACTGAGGAATGGTCTCTTTGTAGTGTTCTCCTAATTCTGCTTATGTTTTGTTTTGGGTGTTGTACTTGTTAGATGGAACAGCTGTTTCCAAAAGGCAGGTAGACTATTATGTATCATGGAAACGAAGGAAGCTGATTCTTGCAGAATCTGGTGAGGAAGAATACTTCCTTAATGAAAGAATTAAGGGCATGGAATGGGGCTATGGATAAAAAAATTTTTCTCCCATAAAAATCCAATATACAAGGTATGTAAGGAATTGGTGTAAATTTATAACAACAAAAACCATCTCCTAATAGCTAAATAGTCAAAGGATTTAAACAGGAAATTTCAAAAGAAGAAATCCAAAAGAGGCAATGGGAAAAAAACACTCTCTCTGGAGTCTGAACTCCTGAATTTATCTAATAATACTTGGGGTAACTGTAAGCCATTTAATTTCCTTAGATCTCAAACTGCATATTCTTCTTTGACCCAGTGATACAACTATTAGTTACCCCAGAATGATCAAAGACAGAAGAAAAGGAAAATATATACAAAAATATGTAATAGTACTTATAGCAAAGAACTAGAAACAAATTATGTTGGCATATTATTATTTTATAAGAAATAATCAACTTAAAAATTTCAGAAAAGAATGGAAAGACTTTTAATCATTAACTCAGTGAAGTAGAACCAGATTAATTTATACAGTGGTTAAAACAACATAAATGAAAACAATTTTGAAAGACTCAGGAACTTTGACCAATGCAATTATTAATCATAACTCCTAAAAAGTGATGATAAATAATGCTTCTCACCTCTTGGGAGAAAGCTTACAATCTATTGTCACCTCAGAATGGGACACCAACTTTTATACATGGCCAATATGTAAATTTATGTTGCTTGAATGTTTTTATTATAAAGGATATCTTTTATTTTTAGGGGGAATAGAGGTGTTGAGAGAATAGATATGTATTGAACATATTGTCAACAAAAAAGAAAATATTAATGAAAAAATATGCAAAAGAAAACACAGGGAAGTTGAGAAGGAAAAACATGTAAATAATGTATTGTTGCTAGATAGCATGGAGAGTCAGAAAGATCTCAGTTTGAATAAACACTGGCTGTGCAACTCCAAGTACATCAATTAAAACCTTTTTAGGCTCAGTTTTCTTATATTTAAAATGAGGAAGGTCAGAGTACCCATCTCACAGGATTGTTAACTGTATCAAATTAAATTATGTAAAATGCTATACAAACCTCTTTTAACCCTACATAAATTGCTTTGTTACAATATAAACTATTGATAATAATGTGTTAAACTTATTGTGTACTTTAAATAAAAAGCTAAGCATAATAGAAATACATGATGGGTTTAAATTTTGCACTTTTCTATATAAAATATTGGTTAAATTTATAGAGAAAATTTTAAAATTAAAGTTTGAAAAGGTAAAGAAAAAGATTCATTTTCTAAACCATAGGAGGTTTTGTTCAGTTATTCTATTAATTCATGGTGACATTTTGTTGCTACATAGGGAGTTTGTCTTCAGACACAGTTTTGATTTTCATATTCAACTCAGTTATTTTTTTCCTTTGAATTGATTTATGTGCATTTGTCACTGAAAAATCAATGTTTATTTTCTCTTTGAATTTTTATTAATAATTTTTAGTTAATTTTTTATTAAGTAATTATAATCTCTTAAATTTCTACCAGTAATTGAAAATACAATGAATTATGAAGGAGACACATAATAACTATTTATTTATTTATTTATTTATTTTTTTGCTGAGGCAATTAGGATTAAGTGATTTATCCAGGGTCACACAAATAGGAAGTATTAAGTGTCTGAGGCTGGATTTGAACTCAGGTCCTCCTGCCTTCAGGGCTGGCACTCTATCCACTGAACCATCTAGCTGCCCCCGATAATAACAATTTAGATAGAAATAATAGCATATTATATACTAATTGGTCTCAGGACCAATTACAGAAGTGTCCCGTCCACCGGGACTTTAGTAATTCGTGGGGGCGAGGAGGACC
>JAJPUD010023515.1:0-19882 GCA_023553655.1 Myrmecobius fasciatus
AAGAAAGAAAGAAAGAAAGAAAGAAAGAAAGAAAGAAAGAAAGAAAGGAAAGAAGGAAGGAAAGGAAAAGAAGGAAAGAAAGGAAGGAAGAAAGAGAAATAAAGAAAAAGAAAGAAGGAAAGAAAGGAAGGGAGGGAGGGAGGAAGGAAGGAAGGAAGCTGGAGCTGCAGCTATTAAAACAAAAAGGGAGAAGGGTACTAAATTCTAAGAGCCTTCCATAAATATTTATTCAAGATTCAGCTACTTTTAGGTTCTAAGAAGCAAAGCATAGGTAGGTATATTTTCATTTTTCAACTGCTATACCTGTTCTTATTGAACTGGGTTTGAAAGAAGGAATGCCTGTCAATTGGGGAATGGTTAGTTGTTTCTAATGGTAGCTAATTCTAAGGCAGAGGAGGGTGGAGAGAAAAAAAATAAAGGAAATTTACAGGATTACTTTATTATATATTTTAAAATAATAGCAAGTTGTACATAATTTATTTGCAATTACATGTGCAATCATCTTTTAAAAAAAATTATTGTTATAAAAATGCTAGTTTAATCCCATAAATTAAAAATTAAATACTTTTTTAAAAAAGAAAAGACTCTCTCCTGAGAAAGGAGAGAGTAGAAAATTATGGCCTACTTCCCCAATTTCCACTCTCTATCCTCAGCACCAAGAAGTGACAGCTCTTGGCTCCCTCAGTAACATCTCTTATTTACTGATTAATACTATATCTAAAAGTATTTGACATTAAATACTTGTTCTTGTTATATGTGAATTAGAAAAGGTAGTATTACTAGAATTTGTATTTCTTGCCTTTTTAATTGAGAAAGGACAGATAATTTATTAGACTCCCTGTCTTCTACAAAAGATGCCATTTTAAAAAAATATGTGGCCTTTTCAGGAATGGGAAAAATTACTCTGTAATATTTTACTAAAAATGCAGACTAAGAGACTGAAAGAGCAGGATCTGTAAGTATAGATATGAATTTATTAGAAACTTGTGTAACTTTTTCAAATCTTCAGGCATTTTGAACCAAAACAGCAAAGTATCTTGGCTTAATGTATGAAGTCTTATTCCTTCCGTTCTTGACTTCGGTTAGCAGTACTGTGCCAAGGGTGGGACTGATGCGGCTTCCATCATTGGTGAAAATGGAGACAGAGAAACTGGAGGCTTTCAAAATTTATATAAGAATTAGTTTCAATTAGAAACAGTTCCCCCGCTCAATATTTAAACATTTTTTATTTAAAGTTTTGAGTTCCATATTCTCTCCCTTCTTCCCTTCTGAGATGGCAAGCAATCAGATATAGGTAATAGAGATAATACATGTATAATTATGTAAAGCATTTCCATATTAGTCATTTTGTACAAGAAGACTCAAATAAAAGGGAAAAAAGAAATAAAGTGAAAAACAGCATCTTTCAGTCTGTATTCAATCCATATCAGTTCTTTCTCAGTCTCTTTCTCAAGTACATTTGATCATTAGTGCTTTGGGATTTGAGGGGGTCATTTTATCACTGAGAATAGTTACTTAACTATTATAGTTTATATATAAGAATATATTAATAGTTTATATATAAGAACACATAGTTCTTCATTTAACAATATTGCTATTATTGTGAATAACATTCTCCTGGTTCTGTTCACTTTCACTATGCATCAGTTCAGACTTTTCTGAAATCATTCTGCTTGACATTTCTTATACCACAATACTGTTTTATCACAAGCATATGCCAGAGCTTGTTTAACCATTTCCCAATTGAGTGTATGTATCTCTTTGATTTCTAGCTCTTACCACTACAAAAAAAAAAAGCTTCTATAAATATTTTTGTACAAATATGTTGTTTTCCTTTGGTTTTTTTTTTGGGGGGGATGCCTTTGGGATGTCAACCTATCAGTGATATCACTGGATCAAATGATATAGGACAGTTTTATAACTTTTTGGATATAGTTCCAAATTGCTCTTCAAAAAGGTTGGATAAATTCACAACTGTACCAACAGTGAATTAATGTTCTAGTTTTCCCACATTTTCTCCAGCACCTAATATTTTTCTTTTCTGTTATATTTGCCACTCTGATTTGTGTGAAGTGGTACCTCAGACTTATTTTAATTTGTATCTCTCTAATCAATAATGATTTAGAGGTTTTTTAAAATATATGACTAGATAATTTGGTTCCTTTGTTGGAAATGGTTGAAGGAAGGGAAGGGACCTTTTTATATCCTTCAACCATTTACTAATAGGGGAATGACTTGTATTTTTATAAATTTGATTCAGCTGGGGCAACTAGAAATGGCACAATGGATAGAGCAGTGACCTTGGAGTCAAGAGGATCTCAATTCAAATCTGGAGTTAGACATTTAACACTTCCTACCTGTATGAGCTTGGGAAAACCACTTAATCCCAATTGCTTCTCAAAAGAAAAAAAATCCAATAAATAAATAAATAGATAAATAAAGTTAACTCAGTTCTCTATATATTTGAGAAATGAATCCTTTATTAGAAATACTTGTTGCAATTTCCCTCCTAATTCTCTGATTTCCTAATAGTTTGGGCTCCACTGTTTTTATTTGTGCAAAACTTTTTAAATTTTATATAATCAAAATTATCTATTTTATATTTTATAATGCTCTCTGTATCTTCTTTTGTCTTAAATTCTTCTTTTTGTTCATAAATCTAACAGATAAATGTGTAAATTGTGTACTTATTTTGACCTTATCTTGATATGCAATGTGAAATGTTGGTCTATACTTAATTATTGCCATACTGTTTTTCAGTTTTTCTAGCAGTTTTTGTGAAATAAGTGTTTGTTTCAGAGGCTTAGATCTTTAGGTTTATCATATACTAAAGTACTGTGGTCATTTATTATAATGTAATTTGTACCTAATCTATTCCACTGATCCTCTACTTTATTTCTTAGCCAGTAGCAAATTGATTTGATAATTACAGGTCTATAATACAGTCTAAAATCTGGTATAGCTAGCTTGGCCTATTCCTGAGCAATTAATATTTTTCCTTTTGTTTAGATCTGATTTTATTTATGTAAAAAGTGTCTTATAATTGTTTTCATATAATTCCTGGATTTGTCTTGGTAGGTAGACTTCCAATTATTTTATATTGTCTTTAGTTATTTTAAATAGAATTTCTCTTTCTATCTTTTGCTACTGGACTTTGTTAGTTATATAAATGCTAATGATTTGTGTGTATTTATTTTGTATCCTGCAATTTTGCTAAAGCTGTTAATTATTTCAAGTAATTTTAATTGATTCTCTAGGATTTTCTAAATATACCATCATATCATCCTCAAAGAGTGATAGTTTTGTTTTCTTGTTGCCTATTCTAATTTCTTTTTCTTCTCTTACTGCTAATGCTAACATTTCTAGTACAATATTAAATAACAGAGGTGATAATGAACATTCTTGCTTCACTCCTGATTGTATTTGTAAAGGCTTCTGCTTTATCACCATTACAGATAATAATGACTGACAGTTTTAGATAAATATTACTTCTCATTTTAAGGTAAACTCCATTTATTTCTATGCTCTCTAATGTTTTTGATGAGCATTGGTGTTGTATTTTGTCAAAGGTGTTTTTTTTTAATTTATCAAAATAATCATATGATTTCTGTTGGTTTTGTTATTGATATGGTCAATTATGCTGATAGTTTTCTTACTACTGAACCATCCTTGTATTCCTGGTATAAAATTCCATCTTGTCATAGTATATGATGCTTGTGATATATGACAGTAATGTCTTTGGTAGTATTTTATTTAAAAATTTTGCATCAATATTCATCAGGGAAACTTTCATGTTTTGGTTTTTCCTGGTTTTGGTAACAGCATCACATTTTTGTCATAAAAAGAATTTGGTAAAACTTTCTTCATCCATTTTCCCAAATAGTTTAGACAGCATTGGGATTAATTGTTCTTTAAATGTTTGGTAGAATTCACTTATGGATTCATCCTGTCCTGGGGATTTTTCTTTGATGATTAGTTCAATTTCTTTTTCTAAAATTTTTTTTTCAAAAAAAAATCTTATTCTGTCAATCAGTATATTTTTTTTAATACATTTTCAGCCATTTCATTTAGATTATCAAATTTATTGGCATATAATTGGGCAAAATAACTGCTAACAATTGTCTTAATTTCCTCTTCATTGTTGCTACTAGTAATTTAGTTTTCTTTTGTTCTTTTCTAAAAAATCAGATTAAGCAAATGTCTATTTTAATGTTTTCCCCTCATAAACCAGCTTATAGTTTTATTTATTAGTTCAGTGGTTTCCTTACTTTCAATTTTATTAATCTCTCCTTTGATTTTCAGAATTTCCAGTTTGGTATTTAATGAGGGGTGGTGATGGCTGTTCTTTTTCTAGTTTTTTTAGTTGCATGCCCAATTCATTGATTTGTTTTTTTCTCTGTTTTATTGATGTAAGCAATTACAGATATAAAATTTCCCCTAAGTACTACTTTGGTTGTATCCCATAAATTTTGGCATGTTGTCTCATTGTTGTCATTTTCTTTAATGAAATTATTGATTGCTTTTATGATTTATTCTTTGACCCACTTGTTTTTCAGGATTAGATTATTTGATTTCCAATCAATTCTTAATTTCTCTTTCCATTGTCCATTATTGAATGTAATATTTATTGCATTATGATATGAAAAAGATGTGTTTACTATTTCTATTTTCTATATTTGGTTGTGGGGTTTTGGTGCCTTAATTTATGGTCAGTTTTTGTGTGGGTCCCAGTACTACTGAGAAAAAAGTATATTCCTTTCTATTCCCACTCCATTTTCTATAGAACTATGTCATATCTAACTTTTCTGGAATTTTGTTCACTTCCTTAATTTTTCTTGATTTTTTAAAAATTAGATTTATTTAGTTCTGAGAGAAGAAAGTTGAGATCTCCCACTACTATAGTTTTATTCTGTTTCCTCCTATACATCATTCAACTTTTTCAAAAATGTAGATATAGGGGCAGCTAGGTGACACAGTGAATAGAGCACCAGCTCTGAAATCAGGTGGACCTGAGTTCAAATTTGGTCTCAGACATTTAACTCCTTCTAGCTGTGTGACCTTGAGCAAGTCACTTAACCCCAATTGCCTCAGCAAAAAAAAAAAAAATCTAGGTTATACTATTTGGTACATATATGTTTGGTATTGATATGAATGCATTTTAATTTCTTCATTATCCCTTTCCACTCCCTTAAAGGGTAAGATAGATTTCAGTTCTAACTGAGTGAATATGTTATACCCTCTTGGACCCAATTTTGATGAGAGCAACCTCAACCCATCATCTTCCCCTCCAATTAAATAGCTCTTCCGTGATTCTTTCATGTGAAATAATTTACTCTATTACTCCACCTATCTTCCAATGCAGTTTTCTTTCTCACTCTTTTATCTTGTTCTTTTTCAGGGAAATATCAACCAAACAAAATAAGGAATATCAACCTTATTTCCACATCCTCTGTCTACATATATTCCTTCTTTTTGTTCTTATAGTGATATTGTTAAGAGTTATAAGTATTAGTTTGCCATATAGAAATATAAACAATTTAAGCTTGTTTTATTTCTTATATTTTCTCTTACTTGTTTCTTTGTTACCTTTTTATGTTTCCCTTGAGTCATATTTGGAGGTCAATTTTTTTTTTAAATTCAGGTCTGGTCTTTTAATTAGAAATGCTTGAAAGTCCTCTAATTCATTGAATATCCATTTTTTTTCCTCTGAAAGATTATATTCCATTTGTCTGGGTAGGTGTTGTTGATTGTAATCCTAATTTCCTTTGCTTTTTGGTATATCATAGTCTAAACCCTCTGGTTCTTTAATATGGAAGCTATCAAATTCTGTGTAATCCTTACTGTAGTTATACAATATTTGAACTACTTCTTTTGGGCTTTTTCTAATACTTTCTCCTTGATTTGTAAGTTCTGGAATTTTGCTATGATGTTCCCGGGAGTTTTCATTTTGTGAGAATATGTATCAATCAATGGAAGACTTAAAAGTAATTGTAAAAATCTTTGATTGACATTGCACAGTAATTATTTTTGGATTGGCTGAGAAATTTGGTCATATCTAGAGGTCATCTATAAAGAAATAAAAAGTCTGTTCAGGTACAAGAGACTAAGAATACAAACCAGGAAGAAAGCATTGTAACAAAACTCTGGAAGAATAATCATTTGGGAAGATGAGAAAGCACCTCAGTTTTGGTTTCTACTTAGATTTCCTTCTCCCTCTTTCTCTTTTGGCTAGAGGATAATCTTGTGAATTTTGCAGGGGCTGTAGAATTTTAGACTTTTTATCTTCCAATTAGCATCCTATCATTACCCCTACAATAGCTGCAGCTAGTGGCACTATTAGCATCAAAAACCAAAAACTTCCTGGAAGATGAATTCATGGCTTCACAAAGAACCTAGAAGAAAATCAACATCATATTTAAGAGGAATTTCATAAATATCCCACAAAGTACAGAACAGGGCTCCCTTTTGTTATATAATGTTCTCTCAATTTAAACTTACTTTCTCTTGCTCTCAGAAGTCAGAAATGTCGAGGGAAAGTGTCACAAATTGTGATAAGGGAGAAGATGTCACAGATTTTGGCAGGAAGGATGTGTTATACTACTTTTTATTACTATATCACCTTAATAAATACTTATTTCTAAAAGCTATTTAAGTCTGAGTGAATAACTAGTATCAAATAATTATTATGGAGGGAAATACACTGGCTCAATCTCTAGAACCCTAAAGGGGCAAAGTAGTCACACTCTTGTTATGCAACCTACCAAAGCAAATAGCCCCACAATACAAGACAAGTGAATATTCACACATATATAACCTCCTATGAGGTAGGGGAGTTTGGATTACAATGATGAGAGGTGGAGTGGGAATTCAGTAAATGCCTAAAGATAAAATCAAGTTTAGAAAATATAGTGAAAGCCATAAACACATAGTCTTTGGGCCTAATATTCTTCCTCTTCTCACACTGCTTCCCCTTCCCCACCATTTTTAAATGAGGAAACTGATGTTCAAAGAAATTAAATAGCTTTCCAAAATTCTCCAAAGTCAATGATCTTTCCAATGCAGCCCCAATGGGATTATTCTAAATATAGGGGAAAGAAAATCTCTCCTTGTTATTGATAGTTCTAAATGCTAGCTATCTAAGATAGGATAAGATAAAATGCAATTGCATAAATATAAATCACTGTACCAGTCCTGAATGATGTTGTAAGCTCCTTAAACCTATAAACAAAACACCCTCTTTTATATGGATTTCCCACCAAAAACATTTCATTAACTAGAGGAGTTTATTTCTTCCAAGAAGTACATATAATACCTAGACACCAGAAGAAAAAATGGGCATACAGGAGGGCTTAAGGTGCTGGTGTCTATATACCAGATGAGAAGTACCCTTCCCAAATGGCCTTTTTCTCTTATTTTTGAATGGAGAAACTCAGTCTTAAAAATAGTGAACTTTAACTGAAGACATATGTTGTAAGTCAAGTCTCCTACTTCCCACACTGTGTTTGAATCTATCCTTTTCTTCATCTCCTCTCCCTTCCCTTCCATTCTCTTAACCACCTTTTCTTCAATAATCATAAGATCATAAAGTAAAGGCAGATATACTAAGCATGCCTAGAAATTATAAGTGGGCATGAAAATGGCATTCTTTTCCCTTCAAACTGAGCTGGGAAATTATTTTTCACAGAGGTCTTGACATATGCCAAGTCTGAAAATTTTCATGTTTAGCTGTTTTGGAGCATTTGCTAAGGAAAAAAGAAATCCTTATTTTTTTAATTTTAAAAAGGTGTTTTTACCCCCTACTCTCCAGAATGCTAATGACCAAACATATTGCCTCACTTTCTGGACACACCTTGGACTAAAATTGGATAGAATGAATTTTAAAATTTTCTCACTATTGAGGCAAGGGAGCCAAGGGCATTTTAGTGACTTCCAGCTTCCTAGACCTTTCACATATGACAAGTTGGAGTCTCATAATAACTACTGTCCTTTTCCTTCTTTTTTCCTTTCATAGTGTACTTGATATATTATGTACTTTGTCCATTTTCATGTCTAAAAAAAGTAGATGTTTATGACAAGGGATTTTATATCTTGCCCTAAACTAAGGAGTGACTTTAGTGTCATCTAATGGGGGACCAAAGAAGATTCTACTTCTCAAATAGAAATGTGTCAAATTTGGGAACTCTTTGAGAAATGCTGCTCTGATAGTATTCTGCCTGAAATACAAGATGGAAAATTCAGGCTTCAAAGTGGGCTAACAAAAATTATTCTAGAGGCTGCTCATAGAGCATCCCTCTGCCTCTTCTCCAAAATATATTCTCTTTCTACCACCACTGTTTCCCTCCCAGGTCTCTCTCCAAATATGATTGATCCACTCAATCTCTAACACAATTCTCTAACACAAGAAAGACAAATCCAGGATGAGACTTCCTATGGTTTCTCTTTGATCCAATCTAATTTCTTTTAGATACAGTCTAATTTGCATGATAACCATGGAGTAGAAAGAACATTGGATTTAGAAAGAGAAAAGTTGACAGGCCAGCTTTGTTAATTAGTGCTTCTGTGATATTGGTCAAGTTCCCTCACTTTTGTTTCTTCATTTGGAAAATTAGGAATTTGGAGATGCTCTAGCTAAATTTTCAAGGAATAATAATAGCTAACATTTATACATCACTTGCTCTGCCAGGTATTTTATAATTATTATCTCATTGATCCTCACAGGTCTTCTCCTCATTTTATAATTGAGGAAACTTGAAGCAAATAAGGGTTCACACAAGCCAATAATTATCTGAGGCTAAATTTGAATTCAGGTTTTCCTGAATTCCTGACTGATCTACTGCACCACCTACATGCCCAAGAAAGACTGAGTCCACCAAAGGTACTCCTTGAGCTTTCTCATTGCTATACCCCCATCTGACTTCTAAGTCTTTTCTTTATCCCACATGCCTTTCATAGAACTAGGCTACAAGGATCATTTGACGAGGTATGGAATACCAGAATCTATACTCACTCAGGACAATTCGAAATGTTTCTCTGCTCCCATGACACTTTGCAAATCTGTCGAGGGTAGGTTCAAAGTGGGCCTCCTGAATGGTGTGGCCTATTTGCTGTGAGACAAGCTCCGTTCCAAAGAAACCTGGGAGAAGTCAAACCAAGATTATTGTTTAACAGATGGAAACCAGATCTTTGAAGTTGCAACCACCAGTTTTGAATTTTTGGTTTTTGCTTGATGAATGGTGTGTTGATAAACAAATTGTGGGGGAGTATTTGATTTTGGAACCAGAGTTCCAGGCAGATGGACTGAAGGACTAAAGTCTCTCAAAGAATAAGAAATACTACAGCCAGTTTATTTTAGCATTCCCCTCTGGCCTTTACTGATCCTTGGAGCAGAGACTTAAGCATGCTCTGCCTTACTTTCTCCCTTTACTGGTAGAAAGAGCAAACATAGGAAGGTTGTAGAACATGATCAACTCTCATTTAATCTTTAATCTGTTTTTTTCAACTGTAAAATAAGCTTAGCCCTAAGTGCTCTACACATAGTAGGCTGTCCAAAAATGCTTATTCCCACATTCCAGTCCTTTTATCCATTGCCAAAGTCACAGGGGCATTAAGATCAACTAAATCACCATTTTTTCTACTTGGGGACATAAATTGGACTAATAAGTATCATTGATAATAGAACAAAAGAATAGTGACTTGGAAACCTTTAGATACTTTTTCACTAGGAACTCAAACTCACAAATTCAAGCCTAAAACCATGCATTTTCAAACATAGTTTCAATGTGGGTTCCAGAAAAGGAATCCTAATAATTCTTCATGTAACAGAAAGCAAACATTGAACTAGACACTTGAGGAATATTTAAAGATTAATAAGAATTTAATTATCATGATCAAGCTTGGCCGTAGAAAAAAGCTTAGAAAATGCATATTCCTCCCCTCATTGCAGAGGCAAGGGTTATGGAATGTTGCATAATTTGTCAGTCGCAGATGTTGTGTAAATTAGTTTTACTGAATTTTTTTCTTTTTTAATATTCATATAAGTGCTGGCTTGCTGGGAGTGGGAGAGGAAGTCAGTCAGAAAATAAAGAATCCAAAGATGACAATAAAATAAGATTTATAAAAAGCAAATAAATAGATAGCTATGACTCAGCTGACAGTCTAGTAAGGGAGATAAGATTTATAAAATAAATAGAATACATCAGAATGGAATGGAGTTGTTGTTGCTTGTCCTTCATTCTGGAAGAGGACCATGACATCAGGGAGGTGATACCAGGACATGCAAGTGAATTGGATTCGAGTGAGGGAGGGCTGTGCAAGGTCACCTGCCCCCCTTTCTCCTCCAGAGTCATCTGGATCCATTGGCCAGACATAGACCAGGATGACTGGAGATGGCCCTGGATGCAATGGGAGACTTTGGTCTTTTTAAGCTGAGGTCTTCAGCAGGTCTCAGTTTGACTGAGGAAGGCTTCTTGGAGAAGGTAGCATCTGCGGTGGACCTTAGATGCTGGTGGCAAGTAAATAAATAGGCAGAGACAGCTGGCTTTCCCATCTCATGGACGCTGCATGTAAGAACCAGGGCCTCTCTTGCCCTAGCTGCCCAGCCCGGCCAGCTGGTGGGCCTGATATGAGCAGGGAAGGGCAGCCGCAAAATGCCCTGTTGACACGGTCTCAGGTTCAGAGAAGGATTCATATTTGACTTGGCAAACATCTTCAAGCCCTTGCCAATACCAAACCAAGGCTTGGGCTGAGCAGTACACCTCCCTCTCCCCCTCCTCATTCTCTGACTCCCACACCTTATTACCTGGAGAACTTCAATTAAAAGCCACATCCAGAACTGGCCAAGCTCAATTTGAAACAAGTCCATTTTCTCTTCTCTCCCTCCCACCCCCATCCCAGAGGTGCCTGTTCTCAGGCAGTAAAGAGCTAAGCAAGAAACTCCTGGCTTTTTTTTTTTTTTTTTTTTTTTTTTAGAATTTTCTGTTTCCAAAGCCCAGTTATTTACCCAAGGAAAACAGGGAAGTGACCGGGTAACAGAGTACACATGTTATGAAAATATGCAGGCCCGGACTGAAGCAAAGAAAACATTCTTCCATAAGTAGCTGCCTTGTTAATTCATTTTTTTCTTGAGATTAGAACCAGCTATTCCTTGTGTTCCTTCAAGCACCTTCTGTGGTTTCCTGACAGCTGGCTGCAAGAAGTGAGATTTGGACTGAAAAATGGGCCATCGGTCATGCTTTCTCAGGGGAAGAGAGAAACTGAAATTCCCAGATTGCTCAAATTCACCATTCCCTTTAAAGAGGAGACAGAGAGACAGAGAGAGACAGAGACAGAAAGATAGAGAAAGACAGAGACAGAGAGACAGAGACAGAAACAGAGAAACAGACACAGAGACACAGAGAGACAGAGACAGAGACAGATAGACAGAGAGAGACAGAGAGAGACAGATACACAGAGAGACAGAGACAAAGAGAGACAGAGACAGACAGAGAGACAGAGAGAAAAAAAGAAAGGAAAGAAAGAAGGGAAAAAGGTTGAGGTGGTGGAGAGAGGATTGCATACATTCTGAGGCTTAACCTGATTTTCCATAAGAAATAACAGCTGCTTAATGACAGGCTACAGAAGTTTTCTACCCTTCTCCACCTCCTCTCCCAAGTCCATTCTAATCCTTGGCAAGGGAGAGCTGGGTAGCCTTGAGCAACACTGCACAGACTTACTCTCAGGAGTCAGACATACACATTGGCAATTAGAGTTAATATTGGCCCGGATAGAGAACTGTTGCTTTTCTTTCTTTTTTTTTTCTCCCATCTACCCCCCTCCTTTTTTCATTATAAGCCAAAGATTGCTTTCTTAAACCTTTCCAGAACAGCTGGCTAGATCCAAAGAACAGTCTCCATTCCCATGCACTGTGCATAGAATGGGGACAGACCAAGATCATTAACAGCACTATACCCAAGCTAGTGTTTGAGCAAATCCCTCACATCATTGGTAGGAAAGAGAGTGAGGGCAGGTGTGATGAGAAATCTGGTATATTCTGAGGATGCTGCATCAGGTTCACTTTGGGGGTCTAGTGTTCTTTCTGTGGATAAGTAGAGAGGTAACTTGAATCCTCCAAATCTTAGGGACTATTAAAGGGGCAATATCTCTATGGTCTTTTTTTTTTCATTTATTCCCCTCATTAATGCCCTTTGGATATGCTCAGTAGTATAATGGATAAAGCTTTGATCTCAAAATCAGGACACAGCTGAGTTCAAATTCTGACTCAGTTGCTACTTGCTATGTAAACAATCAAATCATTAATCTTCTCCCACCTCAGTTTTCTTATCTGTAAAATAGGATTGATAATAACAACTTTATAGGGTCTAGTTGAGGACCGTGAGATCCTATTTGTAAATTATTATGTATAAATGTTATTTGTTATTATTTTGCTGCCTCTGAGAGATATCACACTGGAAATAGCCTGGATCCCTTTTGCTTAACATTGCTGTAGTCCTTCATTTGGTTGAGATACATCTGAAATCTAGTTATCAATCTGGCCAGCTGATAATCCCAGGAGAGCCAGGTTCAGTGTCTGCTTGATTCCTGAGTGGGTATTTACAGGCACTTTGGTCTAGGCCATTCAGCAAATGAACTTTCAATTCAGGAGTTAGAGCATTTTGCAGATGAGTTTTCTTAGCCCAAAGTTCTAGCCAACTTCTCTTGACCTGCACCCAAAGAGCCCTTAACCTCAGAATACATGGGAAAGTTAGTGTCTTCCCACATTGCTCACCACCACCACAATTCCACCGTTCCCTAGATCCCAGGAGAGAGCTAAATTTCAGGCCTGAAATGAATCTAATTGCTGAGTTGGGTTTTAGCTGAACCTGAAAAGTGGGAGCTTGAGAATGAGGCAGATTGTGGGGATCAGAATGATGCTTTTGGCACTAATATGGATTTATCCCCAGGAGAGAAAGGGGAGGCAGTAAGGATGAACTTCAAGCTTTAGCCCTGCAGCTCACTATACAAAAAAAGAGGTCTTGTCCAACAAGATCTTAAAGCATTTTAAATCATGAGATTGTAGATTTAGAGTCCTCCTTTTGCAAATGAAGGAAGAAGAAAAAAAAAAAAAAAACAACCCAGAAAGTGTAAGTGGTTTGAGTGGCAGAACCAGTATTCAATTTCTTGTGATTCCAAGTTCAACATTATTTATTTTACCACCCTGCTTCCCCAAGGACACATATCATCATGCTAAAGTGACAAGAGAGTCCAAATTGGCGTTACTGGACTAGGATTTGAACTTTGGCTCTGGTACTATCAATTTAGCCATGGGGAGCAAATCATCTGACTCTTCTGGTCTTCACTTTCTCATCTGCAGATGGAAAGGGTTGGAATACGTGATCTCTGAGGGACCTTCTATCTCTAACCCAATAATTTGATGATTCCACAATTCTATGATTTGAGACTGGTGTAATACAATCTGAAATGAGTTTCCTTGGACTACCAAACAACCACCAGGTGGTTGCCACTTTCAGCTCTCACCAAACTGGGCTGAATTCCAATCTGTGACCTTGAGGTGAAAGACTCCATTTCCGATAATTGTTTCAGACATTTTGCCTCCAGTCCTTTACTATACAATAGCAACAGTAAAAAAAAAAAAAAAAAAAAAAAAACTAAACAAAACAAAACAAAAAAACCTTCCTCTGGACTGCTCCACCCCACCCTCCCCCCAAAGGTGGCCTCATTCTACAATATAAAAGGTCAGTAAACTCTTTTCTTATCCTATTCCTTGAAGCTGATCCAAGCACAGCATTCCCTTTGAAGTCAATGGGTATTTTACACCAGGCACAGCTACACGAGGTTCTATGGAAAACAGGACAGGATGCTCAGTTCTTATCCAGATCCAACCTTGTTGGGAAAATGTTATCTATGGCATAGATAGCTCTGTTTGTTTAGTTATACAGAGAGATCTCACTGCAGCTCCCAGGGATACGTATGATCAGACTATGGATGGCAAGGTCAAACTGCTGAACATGAATTATAAACATGAGTTTTGTGTCTGAATCACAATTGCTGTGTGCTCTGGAGTAAGATACTATCTCCTTTGAGCCTATTTCCCATTTTATAGAAGGGGAAATTGAGGCTAACATTACTTATAGTATTTACCTATGGGGAAAATAGTTTGAAATGCTATAAAAATGTGAAATAGGTTTTTTTTTTTTGCATTTGATTTATTTCCAGTTACATTTAAAACAGTTTTTTTTCAGATGTTTTTAAAATTTTTAAGTTCTAAGTTATCTTCCTTATTCCCACCCTCATGTGAAGTTATACAAAACATATCCTTAAAAGTCTTGTGAAAGAAAGCAAAGATCTCCACCCTAATGAAAAAAAAAATCTTAAGAAAAAGAGCAAGAGCATGCTTCAATCTGTATTCAGACATAATCAGTTCCTTCTCTGGGTATGAATAGGATTTTTTATCATAAATCCTTCAGAGTAGTCATGGATTATTGTGCCGCTGAGAATAGCAAAGTCATTTACAGCTGGTCATCCCAGAACATTGTTATTACTTTTTATCTAGTACATTTCACTTTGCATGAATTCATGGAGGACTTTTTTTTTTCTGAGAGCATCCTGCTCATCATTTCCCATAGAACAATAACATTCCTTCACAAACACATACCACATTTCATTGAGCCATTCCCCAATTGATGGGCATTCCCTCAGTTTCCAAGTTTTTGTCCTGAGAAGAGAGCAGCTATAAATATTTTTGTATATGTGTGTGTGTGTGTGTGTGTGTGTGTGTGTGTGTGTGTGTGATTTTCCTTTTGTAAAAAAATAAATCTTTTCTGGTATTTGTGTCTAGTAGTGGTGTTGTTAGGTAAAGGATATGAATGAATTTATAGCCCTTTAGGCACAGATCATATCTTTTGATCATTTATCAATTGGGACATGGCTCTTAATTTTTTATACATTTGTCTCAGTTCCCTCTATGTTTGAGAAATGAGGCCTTCTCAGAGAAACTTGCTTTGAAATTTTTTTTTACTTTATTTCCCTTTCTCTCTCTCCTTTCACCCTATCCCTCCTTAAAAGTATTTTGTTACTGACCACTTCCTCCCTCAATGTGCATTCTTTTTTATCACCCCCCCCCTTCCCAGATCGAATTCCCCTCCTATTTTCCTACAGGGTAATATAGATTTCTATACCCAGATTAAGTGTGTATGTTATTTCCTCTTTGAGTCAATACTGATAAGAGTAAATTTCACTCATTCTTCCTTTCCTCCCCCTTTTCCCCTCCACAATAAGAGCTTTTCCTTTTCTGGCTTCTTTTTTTTTTTATGGCAGATGATTTATACCACTCCACTTCTTCCTTTCCTTTTCTCCTAGTATATTCCTCTATCACCCTTAATTTCATAATTTTTAAAAATATTATCCCTTCATATTCAACTCACACCTCTGCCTCTGTCTATATATACTCCTAACTACCATAATAATGGGAAAGTTTTAATGAATTACAAGTATCATCCTCTGATGTAGACAGATAAACCTTATTAAATCCTATGTAATATCACTTTCCTGATTACTTCCTTAAGGTTCTCCAGAACTCTGTATTTAAAAATCATATTTTCCATTCAACTCTAGTCTTGTCATCATGAATGCTTGAAAATCCTCTATTTCATTGAATGACCACCTTTTCCTTGGAAGGATTATACTCAGTTTTGCTGGATAGGTGATTCTTGGTTGTAATCCTAGCTTCATTGTTCTCTAGAATACCATATTACAAGCCTTTACTGTAGGAGCTGCTAAATTTTGTGTTATCCTGAATGTGGCTCCATTGTACTTGAATTGTTTCTTTCTGGATGCTTGCAATATTTTCTCTTTGACCTGGGAGTTCTGGAATTTGGCTATAATATTCCTGGGAGTTTTCATTTTGGGATTTCTTTCAGGAAGTGATTAGTGATTTTTTCCAGTTTCTATTTTACCCTCTGGTTCTTGAATATCAGGACAATTTTCCTTGATAATTTCTTGAAAGATGATTTGCAGTCCAGAGAGAGAGAACTATGGGGATTGAATGTAGATGACAACATAGTATTTCTACCTTGTTGTTGTTTGCTTGCTTGTTTTTTTTTTTCCTTTCTGATAGAATTTCCTGTGCAGCATGATAAATGTGGAAATATGCTTAGAAGATCTGAACATGTTTAACCTATATTGGATTACTTACTGTCTAAGGGATGGGGAAGGTGAAGGAGAGAGAAATTTGGAACACAAAATTGTGCAAGGGTGAATGTTGAAAACTATCTTTGCATATATTTTGAAAAGTAAAAAGCTATTATTATAAAAAATATAAAATATGCAGGTTCTTTTTTTTATTTATGACTTTCAGACAGACCAATAATTTTAAAATCATCTCTTCTGGATCTATTTTCCAAGTCAGTTTTTCCAATGATATAGTTCACATTTCTTCTATTTTTTCATATCTTTTTTTTTACTTTATTGTATTTTGATTTCTTATTAAGTCATTAGCTTCCATTTGCTCAATTTTAATTTTTAAGGAATTACTTTCCTCTGTGAGCTTTCATACCTCCTTTCCCAATTGGCCAATTTTGCTTTTTAAAGCATTTTCCTCCTCATTAGCTTTTTGTATTTTCTTTTGCAGCACTCTCAATTCTTTTTCCAATTTTTCTCTCTTTCTCTTACTTGATTTTCAAAATCCCTTTTGAGCTCTTCCATGGCCTGAGCCCAATTCTAATTTTTTTTTTTTTGGAGACTTTGGATTTGGGAGCTTTGACTTTATTATCTTCTTCTAAGTGTGTGTTTTGATCTTCCTTGTCACCATTATAACTTTCTATGACCACAGACCTTTTCTATCTGCTCCTTTCCCTAATCTATTATTCAGATTTTAACTCTTTGTTAAAGTAGGGTCTGTTTCCAGGGTGGAGAGTGCACCATCCCAAACTTCAGGAGTTTTTGTACAAATGATTTCAGAGATTCTTCTAGGGAACTGATCACAAGTGCTCTTTTCTGCCCTAGAACTATTATGAATGTCTCCACCCCATTATAACTGTAAAATCTAGCATGCTAAAGTGCTAGGACAAGAGGCTGGGACTGTGCCCTGGCCTCCCACCCTGTTGCCACAGACCTTTTCTGCTGACCTTCCAAGTTGTCTTTGGTGTTTCTGGGCTGAGAGGTCTGAAAGTCACTAGTACTGATGTTAATTCAGAGTCCCTAGACCTATTCCTATTTACTGGCATGGGGCTGGGGATAGGGCTATGCTGGTGCTGAACTGGTGCTTCCTGAACTGGGACTGCATATTGGGCTACCACCCTGGTTCCACAGACCCTTTCTTCTGATCTTCTAAGTTGTCTTTGATTGGAAACATGTTCTACTTCATCTTTTTGGATGTTCTGGTGCTCTAAAATTTTTTTAGTGTCATAATTTAAAGGAATTTGGAGCAGTTTGGGGGAGAGGTTGGGTGAATTCCTGCCTTTACTCTGCCATCTTGGTTCTGTTTAGCTGAAATATGAAATGTTACTATCATCTCATAAATCACTTTTCTTCATCTTTAAAATGATGAAGTAAGAATACTTCATTTGTAGAACTGTTGAGAAGAACGATCCCATGAAGGAGAATCTGGATAGAGAGCAGAGAAATGGTTTTGAATGGACTCTATGGTAGCCAAAAAAGCTAATTAGATATTAGGGATAGAAACTGGATTTACACACACACACACACACACAGACACACACACACACACACACACACACACACAGGTTTAAGAACCTCCTGGGTGATGAAACTCCCCCCACCAATATAGGTCAACATTTTATCTGAAACTTGCCAATAGTCTAAGCAACCATTGTATGTCAAAGTGAAACTCAAATCCAAACCTTCCTAACTCTTTAGAAACTATACCATTCTGCTCCTCTAGGAGATTGGGAAATATCCAAGTCAATAAGCATTTTCAAGTCCCTACTATGTGCCAGGCACTGGGTTAAGCACTAGGAAGACAAAGAAAAGCAAAAAAATGGTGCAATGGTGCAAATAGATATGTACAAAGCAGCTAGATACAGGATATAATCTGGAATCTGGTTGTATGTACTCTGTACTAGTCAGACCACATCTGCAGTATTGTTTCCAGTTTGGGGTGCCATATTTTAGGAAAGACATAATATAGTTGGAGCTTGACTAAAGGATAGCAACCAGTATGATGAAGGAACTCAAAGCCATGCTAATGTTGGCTGAAGAAACTGGGAATATTTAGCCTGGGACAAAGAAGATTTGGGCTAAATATATTTTATAGAATATATATTCTATATTCAAATATATAAAAAAATTAGGCTTGATATATTTGGTCCTAGAAGGCAGAACTAAGATCAATGGATAAGAGCTATGGAGCAGTTGATATTGGTTGAATACATAAAGAAATCTAATAACTTACAACTTTCCTTAATGTAGTACCTGGAACATAGTAGTCACTTAATAAATGCTTATTGACTAATTTTTTAAAACATTCTTTTAGTCATTTTCCAGTTGTGTCCAATTCTTCATTGATCCCATTTGGAGTATTTTAGGAAAAGATATAGAGTTGTTTGCCATTTCCTTCTCCAGGTCATTTTACAGATAAGGAAACTGAGGTAAACAGCATTAAATGACTTGCCCTGGGTCACACAACTAGCAGGTGTCTGAGGCCAGATTTGAATTCTAGAAGAGATATAGATATAGAGCTGGAAATGGCCTTACATCATCTAGTCCAACCCTTTCATCTATATAGATAATAAACTGAAGCACCAAGAGGTAATAACTTCCACTTACATTCCACATTGTTGAAGTACACAGATTCTTCATGTTTATCTCTTTGGAGCCTTATACCACAAATCTGTGGAGTGCCCATGCTACCACATATGAAGAAATGGAGACTAGAAGCTATAGAAGTAACTTAGAGTGTTAGAGAACCAAGGAGGGAATTTAGTGACCAACTGGCCAATTTAACTCCCTCATTTTCACAGATGAGGAAACAGAGACCCAGAAAGATTAAATGATAGATCTTGGAATCAGATTCCCAGATTATAGGATCACAGCTTGAAAGCTGGATGGGATCTTGCTCTTTTAGGTGAATTCCCTCAGTTTTACAGAGGAGGATATAAAGGTCTCTTAAAGGTTTGCCTGAAGTTATACAAGCAGAAAGTTTTGAAGTCAGCATTTGAAAGTGGGTCCTCTGGTGTGATTTCAGATCCAGGTGACTTTTTTGGATACCTTCTTGCCAAGCTGGCATTGATTGGAAACTCAATGTTAGAGAAGCTGTCCTTTAGACAACTACTTAAAACAACAATCAAAGCCAAAAATACTACCCCCACTCCTACCCCTAACACTTTTGGCCAACAGGAGTTTGAATGATTGGCTGGCCATACACCAGTGGAGACCACAGGAGTGTCAGCAGCTATGTAGAAGGGTTTCTTCCAACATCATTATTTCCTAGCCTGTTGTAGCATGGCTATTTACAGCTACCTTATTCACTTTGAAGGTGCATCCATTTCAGTGGCCAACAGTCTAATTCTCTGGTTTAAAATACTTTAGAATCTTGATAGATAAAAGAACAAGAATCTCCTGATTTGGTACTTCTGGGAAAAGCAGGGTTTTCTCTTTCTCTGTCAATTTACCTTCACTCCCCAGTTACCAGCAGGACTTTATGTTAGAGGCTCTTTACCTTTTCTTGTCATGCTTTGTTTGGGCAGTCTGGTGAAGTTCAGGGGGCCTTTCTCAGAATAATGTCTTTAAATGAATAAAATAAAATATGTAGAATTACAAGGGAAATAAATTATACTAAAATAATTACATATAATCTAACTTCTTGATATATATTATATATATGTGTGTGTATAATATATTAGTATATATGTTATAACAGGTAACAATT
>JAJPUD010023516.1:0-19877 GCA_023553655.1 Myrmecobius fasciatus
ATCAGAAACATAGTACTAAGACATCTTGGGGACATCTCGTAAGTGCTGGCATCAAACTTTTGCTTAGGCCATTCAGGGAATAAAAAGGGAGAATGTATTCTATGCATCTTATGAGTTTAAAGTCTAATTAGGGGCATAAGACTCAGACATGAAGAATTGTGTCAGATCTTGTATGTGAGTGCTGAGGCATGTGATGTACATACTATCTACCTGCTGGGGAATGTCAGGGGAGACTTTGGAGAGTGTGGACAGAAGCACTTGGAGAAAGCTTCATAGAGTAGATAAGATTTGAGCTAAGTCTGGAAAGATGCAATAATTTGAACATTGGGGCTGTAGGGCTGTGTCTGAAAAGTATAGTATTTGGAAACAAAAGGTATTCTACAAAAACAATAACTCTTACTGAGCTGCTAAGGCAGATCCAGGCAGGTCCTTGATGTGCTTCTGGAAATAGACACTTCTATACTTTAGAATATTCCCACACTGAATTGCAGTCTGTCTGTGCCTGCCTATGCTGTATCACTTGAAGCACAGTATTTAAAATGAAATCCCTAAAGGGAGACAGTAAATGGTAGAGGAGAGGGAAGACTTTCCCTTTCTTCCTAATAGGTCCATGGTATTCCATTCGAAGGAATTGGATATAGTTCCAAGAGTTAGTGTCACTTACAACATAGCAAAAAGGGAGACAACTTTCAGGACCTCTTCCTTTTTCTGTTTTTCTCCTTCCTACCCACCCTTGTCTTCCAGTTCAACGTGATCAAAAAATGGCTTGAGGTGGAGATAACGCCTGATATCCGGGGAAGAATCCCTCAGCTGTTGACTTCTCTCAGTTTCAAGGTCTGTCTGTTAGCTGTGGGCTGAAGTCTTGGGGACCCCTAGCCTCCAGGAGCATTTGTAATGTATATTATATACATGCCTAGAGAACTCTTATGGTACTCAGAGAACAGGGAATAATAAGGGTGTCTAGCCCTGCTGGTTTTCTGAATGTTCCATTTGGGAAAAGAACAAAAAAGTTTTTTATCACTCCTTTCTTGGCTTCCAAAACATTGCTTTTCTGCCATCTATCTGACCATCCTTAGTCTGCAAGCATGAATTACCCCCAAACCCTCTCTTCTCTCTCCTTTTTCTCCCTTAGTGCTTTTAGCCATTCATGGATTCAATGACACAAGTCTCACACCTTTCCATTCAGCTTCATTGTATCCCTAAACCCTTTCACCAGTTGGTCATTAGCACTTAGATATACACCTCTGATTCATGGGGTCCAGAGCTTGACTCTTACCTTCAGAATGGCCCCCTCTTACCCCTTGGGGCACCATACCATCCCTGCAACCACATGAATTTGAATGCTGGAAAGTCATCTTTGACTTTTTTTCTTCAGGCCCACTTTTACTCAGCTGCCTCATTCTCCCTCCTCTTCTTGGATCTGCCTCCTATCCAAGCACACTGCTACTACCCAGCTTGGTTGGTTGCTGTCCTTGGTTCTTGAAGAGGAGGGAACTGACCTCACTGTGTTAGAGTTGAGTCACAGTGTGTCCCGACTATGGCTGATCAGACCAGTATGATCTTGGAACGCTTGGCCACAGGTCGGCCACAAGTAGTCCCTATGAACATTGGGGAAGGATTCTCTAACTTTGTGTATCTCACATATTTTCTGAGTAACCTTAATTCAGGTCCTCATCACCTCTTACCTAGATTATTCTAAGAAGGTCCTGACTGGTCTCCTTGCTCATAAACTTTTTCTTTTGCAGTCTATCTGCCCTATAGCTGCCAAAATAATTTTCCTAAGACCAGAAGTCTTACCTTGTCAGTCACTACTCAGGACCTTCTGTGGCTCCCCATTCCTGTGAGATAAAATAAAGGTTTTGGGTGGTTTTTTTTTTTGTTTGTTTGTTTGTTTTTGGTCACTTAAGACCCCACACTGTTGAACTTGAATTATTTTTCCTGATTTATTTCTCATCACTTAACACCTGCTTGCTATGGTCATGGCAAAGATTAGGTATGTTCAAGCATATAGGACTAGTAACTATTGCCTAAACATGACATTATGTCTCAACATTTAGAATGTATTCCTCCTCCTCATTTACATTCAGAGTCCTTTTCTTCCTTAGCTTGATTCTTTCTCTTTATCTTCCTGCCCTCTCACCCCCTTTCTCTGATCCCTTCAGCAAGTAATACCTTTCTTTTGATCTTCACATTTTCCTATAATATCTTCTAATCCTCCTTTCTCCCCATTCCTCCCTATCTTGTGTCTTCTGTTATGTTTGCCTTTATATGTATCCTTCTCCTCTCTGGTAAGCTTCATGAATGTAGGGATTATATCTCAAATTAAAAAAAAAAACAAAAAACAAAAAAAAAAAAACAATTAGCACCAAGCATAGAGCTTTACCCAAAGCAAAGCTTTGTTGAATTGAATCAGAGTTCTCTTTCATCTAGGTTCTGAAACATCCAGAGAAGAAATTCAAGATTGGCCAAGCCCTGAGTGCTACTGTAGTTGGCCCAGAATCCTCAAAGGGCTTCCTTACTTTGTCTCTCATAGGTATGGTGATGAAATAACTCCTGACTGGGTTAGGAAGGTGACTTCCGACCCATCTGGGCAGAATGGGGGATAGGACTCATTGCTCTTATTGGGGGAGGAGTTTAATGTGGGCCCCACTCCTGGGTTTAGCCATGATTGCTTTTAATGGTTACTAGACTGATTCTGGAAACATGAGCCTGACCTTGAGTCGGAGGAGAAGCCTGATCTTCAGCTGCTCCCTCCTGACCTGACCTGACCTCACCTCATCTCACCTCGCCTGGTCTGCTTTGCAGCCATTGCCTTTTCTCTTGTCTGAGTCCAATGCTCCCCTCCCAGGTCCTCACAGGTTGGAAGAAGGAGAAGTAGCCATGGGCCGTGTGGTGAAGGTGATTCCCAAGGAGGGGCTGCAAGTCCTCTTCCCCTTTGGGACAATTGGGAAAGTGAGCATCTTTCACCTGAGTGACTCTTACCTTGAGGCGCCCCTGGAAGGCTTCCACCCTGAGAAAATCGTCAGGTGAGTCCGATTTGCCTTTGCTCTCTGCCCGTCCTCCTGCTTTGTGTGTTTTTAGCCCTGTGTCACCAGTGAGAATGCCCACCCCTGGGACCATGGCTCATGGGATAGGTAGGCTTCAATCAACCCTGAGCAGGGCCTTAGCCCGAGGCATCATCATGGCCTCCAGCAGAGTTGGGTGTGGAGGCCAGTTTTCTCAGGGAATTAGAAGCAGTAAGAATATTGTCAGTGATAAGATTTTTTAAAGTTCCTTTGTTATGCCATGTAAGCAATATTCTGCAGTCACAAAGAATAGGAAATGACATAAATAACCTAATATTGACAGAGCACTTTAATGTTGCACAGTGTTTTAGCCAAAAGGTATTTATTGAGTGCTTACTGTCTGCTTTCTTCTGTGTAGGAAAGGCAACACTCCCTCCCCCCAAAAACCAGCCCTCTCCCACTCAGGGAGCTCACCTTCTGATGGGGAAGACAAGGGACCAAGCACTTTATAGGTCCAAGCTTCGTACAGTATAGTTGGGAGGGAATCTGAGACAGCCCCGCAGGGAAGGACGGAAAGTCCCTTTGCAGAAGGTGGGGTTTGAGTTGTCTTTGAGGAAGCCAGCAGGCTCTGTAGGACTGGAGGAGCTAGGCAGCAGATGGCTGGTGTGGCTGGGTTAGGAGGGGAAAGGACCTGCTTATCAGGGACCATAAGCTGAACAGAGGACTTTGGGTCTGATTCTGGGGGTCACAGGAGGGGCCTAGACCAGGGCAACCCAGATGCTACATGCCAGGCTGTGTCCTGGTTGCTAGCCTTGTTTAGTGGATGAGTCCTGCAGAGAAGCCCTTGGGTCCTAACTGGGCACCCACCAAACTGTGGATCTTGCTGTCTCACTGTTTTCCCCCTCTCACAGGTGTTGTGTGCTCTCCACCAAAGACCCCGTGCTGACTCTGTCACTGAGACAGTCCAGGTAGACTCTTTGATGGGGACATGGATGGGGGGGGGGGGGGAACAGGATCAGGAGATCACTTTCTTGATCAGTTTTCCAGACTGGGTAGTCTGAGCTGCCTGGATTCAGGGGGTCAAAAAACCAGGAGAGCACTAGACGAAGAGATAGTCTGCAGTCTCTGGGCAGTTTTCTTAGTGATTAGAATGTGACACTGATGACGCCAGAGTTAGGGTTCAGGTTTTTTCTGTTCAGTTAATATTAAAGTGCCAGGCACTAAGGATACAGTGACAAAAACCAAAATCATCCCTACCCTCCAGGACATGATCCAGAGGGAAAGGCCAAGTAAAGTAAATATAAATGACAAACTGTTCACGGGAAAAGGTTCTAGCTGGAACTGAGCCTTGAAAGAGAGCTGGCAATCAGGCAGAGATGTGTCCGACGTGTGGCAGAGGATAGGGATGGAAGGTGGGGTGTTCAGAACGCTGACCGGAAGGGGTAGTGGGGGTGGGTGGGTGGTGTCAAATAGAAGCAGCCTGGGAAGATGGACACAGAGATTGGGTGGAGTAGTTAATCCCTCTTCCCCTCCTTTCTTCTCCTCACCCATTCTTTTAGGACAAATCCCAGAATGAAAAACAAAATAGAAGACCCTGAAGTCAATTCAATCAAGAACATTAAAGAAGGGCAGTGCTTACGGGGCTATGTGGAGGCTGTCAAGAAGCTGGGGGTGCACTTCCGGTGAGAGTACGGGGTCTGCTTGTCCACTTGTCTGCCTTTTCTAGGGCTGTTTTCTTCAGTCTCCAGACCTCTTTTTGGGAGTTCCTCAGTCATTCATGTAGTTGGTGGGTGGCCCTAGTTGGGAGGAAGACTGTGTCCTCCCTGTAGCTGCCTTCTGTAAAAACAAGTCCTCCCTGAGGAGTCTTTGCCCCATTTTAGGCTTTGCCTGAGTTGTCCCATTGCTCCAACATTTCCCCTGAGTCTGTGGTCTCACTTTGTTACAGCATTGGTCCCACACTTGTGGGTCGGGTCAAGTACAGGCATGTTACCAAGTACTTCTTGTCCGACAAAACTTTGTACCGAACTTACCTCCCAGAAGGAAAGCTGCTTTCAGCCAAGGTCTTGAGGTAGGTGTAGAAACAGAGGCTGAGGCCGTGCTCCCGACACAGCCCCAGGGCCTGGTTGGTACACTGCCCCCTGCCCCCTGCCCCCTTCCCTCTTAAAGGCAGGCCTCCTCTCTGGTAAATCCCTGAAGATTTGTGGCCTGGCTGGGGTGAGAACAGGATTGATGCTCTGGCCGTCTGTTGCAGCCTTCAGGCTCCATGTCAGCCTTGATTCTGCCTCCATGCTGACTCCCCCCTCCCCCCCAGGAGATGGCCCACAGGCCAGGAAGGCTGGTGGTCAGGTCAGCTCGAGCTCAGGCCCACAAAAGGTGGTCTTAGTCTTGGCTCGTGGTCATTCTTCCTCTTTCCTCTCTCACTGGCCTTGTTGCCGTCCCTCTCTGCCCCTCCAGGGTGAACCGGAAACAGAAGCTGGTGTACCTGTCCTTCCTCCCCAAAGACACGGGGAAGCCTGACGTGTTTCCCGAATCTTTGGGCCTACCACTGCGGGACCAGGCCAAGGACCGGGCCAAGGAGGTGCTCAGCAGCCAGCCCAAGAAGAAGCGGAGACTGGAGGGTGAGGAGGAGGAAGACGAGGGAGACTCTAGGAAAAACCAGGAGGAAGAGAAGCAGCAGGAGTCAAAGACGAAGCCCAAAGCCAGACGGGCAGAGAAGGCAGCCAACACAGGGAAGCGGAAGATGCCCGAGGTGGAAAGAGAGCAGGTATTTCTTCGTATGAAGGAAACGATGCCACAGGGGCTGCCTGACAGCAAATACCACGGTCCCTTCCATTCCCGTTCTTTGCTTTGTCACAGGAGAAAGTGACCAAGAAGAAAAGGCCAAACCTCCCGCCTGAAGAAGATGATAGTGGAGTGGAAGTTAACTATAAGGAGGAGAAGAGGCTGAAGCAGCCCAAGGTGAGAAAGGCTGGCCCGAGGGGGGCCTCGGGAAGTACCCCCTTCATTTCCTCATCTCTAAGAGGGTGGTGACAGCTCCCGTGGCCCGCCATTAGGGCGGCCTTGCCCAGCAGGACCCGGCTCTCTGTGGCACGCAGTGTCTCTGCGGTCTTGGTGTGTAATGAAACCTCTCAGACTGGGGGCTGCAGTAGAAAGAATTCTGTAAATCAGTGAGAGTGTCTGGGCTCCAAGTCAGCCAGGACCTGAGGTCTGACCTCACCCCCTGCTGGGCAACACGATGCTGTGCCAGCTGACAGCTCCATTTGTGCGGATCCCAGAGATGAAGCCGCACTGCCCCCCATCACTAGTGGGGTTGACGGGGTCCCTGCACAGTGCCATATGCACACCAGGCTCCGGGAGAGCCACCATCTTGTCTGGGCCTGTGCTCCGGCAGCCTCAGGCCTCACAGGCTCTCTGGTTCTCACAGCAGAAGCAGACCAAGCCCACGGAAACTCCCAGGCTGCAGCTGTCTTCGGGCTTCATGTGGAATGTGAGTCTGGACATGCTCGCCCCGGCCGCACCGCCCCGAGAGGAGAGTTCGGACAGTGAAGAGGAGTCGTCGAGCCAAGCCACGGTTCGGGTTCCCTGGGGCTCTTACAGAGGGTCTCTCCAAGGAAAGCTTTCCAAAACCCAGCCTTGTGTTGGGAGGGCCAGCCAAGACCCTGAGAGGCCTCCTGGGAAGCGTCTGCCTCACTCAGTACAAGTCCTGGGATTCAGGGAAGATGTGACAATAAGATGATTCTAGGGCCCTGGATTAGTGAGTGCAGTAATGACAGGGTTAAATGCTCACCAGTGGGAACTCTGGGCTCCTGGGCCCAGAGCATGAGGGGGTGGTGCCAGCAGAGTCCAGAGGCCTTGTGGGCTGTCTCCGTGGGCCTTGGGGGGGGGAGGGGAGAAGCTCACCCTCACCTGCTTCTCTAGCTGAAGAAGAAAAGCAAGAAGGACAAAGAGCTGGAGAAGCAGCAGGCAGAGAAGGAGCTGTCACGCATCGAGGCAGCCTTGATGGACCCCAATTGGCAGCCTGAGACCGCCGATGACTTTGACCGCCTGGTCCTGAGCTCCCCCAACAGCTCCATCCTGTGGCTGCGGTACATGGCCTTCCACCTGCACGCCACAGAGATTGAGAAAGCCCGGGCGGTGGCCGAGAGGGCCCTCAAGTCCATCTCCTTCAGGTAAAGTCTCCCTCCCCACAGTTTCCACGACTTTGGGGGAACGTTTGGCTTGGCTGGAGTTGGCTCTGCAGATTGCTCATTGGTCTGAGGGTGACTGCACCTACTTCCATCTACAGGAAGGGAGGTGGGAGAGGATGGGGATGGACTACTTTTTCTGTATGTGGTAAGAGCAGGGATGAGTCAGATATAGAAACTATCTCCTAATTTTAATCTCGGGGATAGTTGCAGATAATTGGGATACATAGATTGTGATCCATTGGTAAGAGATCCAGCCTCTGCTGGTTCGGAAGAAGAGGGGAAAGTTTAGGGTTTATGTTCAGGGGTTGACATCCTGCTGACCCCAGGAGTAGAGGCTCTTGGTCCCTTCAGGGAAGTCTGTTTTGGGATCCAGCAGGGCACAGCAGAGTCCAGCCCATAGCCAGGGAATCAAGGAGCCAGGCTTTTTTGCAGACTTTGGAGGGACAGCCATTACTGAAGCAAGCTTTTCCTTGTTTGAGGAGGTCTGAGGACCATAGGAGGAATAGTTGTGATCTGTATTTCAGACACTGAGAGAGTTCACTTCCAGAGAGAGATGAAAGAGGCCCTTCAGACCAGAGTGTGAGTTTTGACCCTTCTGTTTCCTCCTTCCCCCCCAGAGAAGAGCAGGAGAAGCTAAATGTGTGGGTGGCCCTGATGAACCTAGAGAACATGTATGGCTCCAAAGAGACCCTGAACAAGGTCTTTGAGCGGGCTGTGCAGTACTGTGAGCCCCTGAAGGTCTTCTTCCAGCTGGCCGACATCTACAGCAAGTCAGAGAAGTACCAGGTGTGTTTTCCAGGTGTTCTCCTTTAAGCCCCAGAAGAGTTTCCTCCCCATCCCTGCTCCATACAGCATCTGCCCAGAATCTGCAGGCCTCCTCTTCTCACTGTAACAGTCCTGGGCCCCATCTATAAACTGGCAAGAATAGATCCCCCTTTTTAGAAGTCAATTAAATTGCTGGATGGGGAAATTCTTTGGAGACGAGATTGCAGGCATGTCTCTAGTGTACCCCAGACATCCCTGAGCTTGAGCAGGGCAGACTGGTGGTAGTACTGTGGTAGCTGAGAATCACCTCGTAAGTAAGTGCTCTCCAGCCCCTTTCCAGCCCTCAACCATGGGGTAGACACCCCCTCCCCCCCCAGTCCTCTGTTCACCTTCTTGTTTTCCCCAGGCTGCTGAAGAGGTCTACAATCAGATGCTGAAACGTTTCCGACAAGAGAAGGCCGTCTGGGTCAAGTATGGCTCCTTCCTCCTCAGGAGGGGAAAGGCTGAGGCCTGTCACAACCTGCTACCACGAGCCTTCAGTTCTCTTCCACAGAAAGAACGTAAGGCCTCTTGGTCCCTCTTATCCTCCTCTCCCTTCCCCATGTAGGGCTTCTGGAGCCTCCTGCTTGGCATGGGGCAGCCCTTGTCAGGGTGATTCTCATGTAGTTCTTGGTTTTGCATAGAAGGACATAGAATGGCAGTGGGCCTTCCCAGAGTCCCCATTCCCAGATGGTGATAACAGAATTGAATCTCATTCCTAGCCTCCTTGTGGAGGTGTCATGTGGGTTTAAGTAAAGGAGCCCAGTGGCCAGTGGAATTAGGACCCTTCCCTGATGCTACCTTCCCATCCTTCACACCTCATAGTCCCAGATTGGGCTTTGTCCTTCCAAAAGGGGCTGGGATCCTTGTACCAGGGACCAAGGAAGGAGGGGTGGGCCTCCTTCCCCATCATCTTGAACTTGGTCTCATAAGGAAAGGGTTCTGGTGTGTGTGTGTGTCTGAGCGAGCTCCCCTTGCCGTTGCAGACGTGGACGTCATCTCCAAATTTGCCCAGCTTGAGTTCTACCTGGGGGATGCCGAACGAGGCAAGGCCATGTTTGAGAGCACCCTGGATAGCTACCCCAAGCGCTCAGACGTCTGGTCCATCTACATTGACATGCTCATCAAGTTCGGGAGCCAGAAGGAAGTGAGGTCAGCGGGGTGAGGGGACATACATAAAGAGGTAGCCCTGAGCTCATTTCTCTCCACCTTCCTAGTGTTCTCCATTCTTTTCCCCAGAAGGCGATTTTTGTCCAACAGGGAGGGGCCTTGGGCAGCATCATGGGCTCAGTAGGCCCTCCTAGTCATTATCTGTGCCTCAGCTTTCCTTGCTGGTGTCTTCTCTGGCTTGACCTCATTTTTCCCTGGTGTCCTCCCCATGGGGGGCAGGGCATGGTTGGGGACAGCCTTGCACAGGGTCACTTGACTAGCTGGGGCAGAGCTGTGCCTGGGATGTCAGTCTTCCTCCCGGGACTCCATCCCCCAGGCCCAGCAGCTCCCCTCTGTTCACTTGGGGTCCAAGGTCAGGTTTTGCCAGAATTCTCCAGCAGTAGATTTGGCTGTGGAGGGCCAGTCCCCCATTTTCCTGAGCTCCTTATTCTTGTGATCCAGGGGCGCCTTTGAGCGAGTGGTACACTTGAGTCTGTCCCCCAAGCGGATGAAATTCTTCTTCAAACGCTACCTGGACTATGAGAAGGAGCATGGCACAGCTGAGACGGTGCAGGCTGTCAAAGAGAAGGCCTTGAGCTACGTGGAGGCCAAGAGCGCTCTTGCTGACAGCTAGTGGCTGGGCTGGGCCATACAAAGCGTCTTCCCAGCCATCATTCCCAGAGAATGGACACAAGATGTATTTAAAACCCACAGTGGGGGAGTCCTGAGAGGATTTACTTCAGTGTTGTTTTTGTAAAGACCAGGAGTGACCTGTCCTTGTCAGAATTTGTATCTGTGTCTTTGAGTGTATATCATTTCTCTGAACTTTTATTTTTTGTTATAAGGCATGGTTGGGGGGGGGGTGATATATTGTAAAACAAAGACGATATAAAAGCAAAAGATAAAAAAAAATTTTTTAAGAGAGATGTTCACTTTATTTAAAAAAAATAAATAAACGAAAAATGAACCAGCTTGTTTCCTCCTCTTCCTAATGATACTGGAGGGCAAATTCCTCTGACCATTTTGTTTCACAGTCACGTTAGGACTGACAGACTCCCAAGAACCCTGTATGGTTTACAGCACATAATTTAGCCACCCCAGTCTCTTTGACCTTTCTTAGAACCATGGTCAAAAGTCAAGAAGACTTGCCAAATTTAGCCTGAGTTTAAATGAACTTGTTCACTTGTGAGAATGTTCGTGCTGACTATTTCACCATAAAGTGCTTTGTAAATTATTGTTCCCCAGGAAGTAGTAATGGTAGGGAGCTGACATTCTCTTTCATTTAATCATGTGTGATGTCATCCAAATTGGGAATGGCTAGGCTGTGATACCAGATCATGGAGATCCCCACAGACCACGGGCCATGTGCCCAGTTGTGCTTCCTGCCAGGACTTTGCTGGATCCTGCTAGGGGCAGGGGGAGTATTTGGGCATCACTATCTCAAGGTGTTCCTCACAGAAGCAAGTGAAGGGAAGGAAGGCACTCCAGCAGGAAAAAAGACACAGCCAACATGATCCACACCCTGGCTGCCTTCCCAGGGGTGCTCCTACTGAATGAGCAGCCACCTTCCCTTGCTTCTCCTCCAGACATTGAAGGAAGTACTTCCTAAAGGGCTGCTTTCTGCTGTTGTGAAAGCTGGTTTCTTGTTCTAATCTCGAGGAAAATGGAAGCAAGTTCTGGTGGAGCTTGAAGTACTGCATGAACTAGAGAGCAGTTGTCTGTAATATAATTAGAGGTGTCCCTGTCATACTCTGCATTTGGCAGGATTGGGAGAGAAGGGAGAAGCTATTTCCAGAGGCCAAAATTCAGGGAAGAACATGGAGAAAGCCTCGACCCTTCATCCCCAGGTTTTAGGAGCTTCAGATTGAGGGGAAGAGGATAATTGGGTGTGTCTGCAGGAATCTGGAGGCAAATCTAGTGGTAGTTTGTTAGCCCCTCAGGTACAGGCTGGGCACACAATGAGAAGGACTTTAAAGGGCATTATGGCATAAAGCCCCGGCCTGACACGAGACCAGAGATGTAGATTTGTGGAACCTAGAGGTTCTATGAACCGTTTCCTCTTCTTGGGCCTTGATTTGTTTGTATACAAAAAGAGGGGATTGAATTTTGTGAGTGCCACTGTCCCTAAAATTCTATGATTTCTCCCAAGGGCCTATCTTGTATCTGTTTTTTATTTGAGATCTATTTACTGTATTCAAAGCAGCAGGGAATACTCACACACATACGTCAAAGTTATAGCAAAGTCTTTATCAAAAATGTTTAAAAAGAGAAAAAGTCAGTGGAAGCCTGAGGAAAATGCTTACTAGGGATCCCCCAGGTCTTCAAATCCTTTTCCAAAGACGGCCATTCCCGACCCACACTCAGTTAGACACGTTAACTGTGCTCAACTTCATTCTCACAAGGAGCCCACTGGTAGGCATGGGATGACAGCTTCTGGTGTCCCAGTGTTCAGAAGTTTGCACAAGTAGCTGCTTTTCTTTGGAAGACAAACATCTTGTAAAGCTGCTGATGCAGCAGGCTGGAGGGGGACGGGCTTCTCCGACCACTGCACTGCCCGCCAGGCTCTCCCCAAGCTTGGGCCGCTTTCACAGCCACCTTTGATGACCCATCGGCGATGCTAGTAAAAGTAGTTTGCCTCTGATCCACCCCAGAATCATCTGAGAATCTGCTAACTCCTGGGTTTGGATACAGGACTGTCGTCCAAATATGAGCAGGGAGCAATAGCAAGAAGCAAACAAATTGGATTTAATGGGGCAGCCCTGGGCCGGAGACGGCGAGGACGTCTGCAATACTAGGAAGCCAGGAAAGCCATCTCCAGGTTGTCCGGCCCAGTCCCGTTGCCCACCATCCCCTGGGCCCACTTGTGCAGCCGGCTGTAGAGCGGGAAGCCCTGGTTTTCACGGTACAGGGAGACCCCGGTGATAGCGTTCCACTGCGGCCTCGGCTGGGTCCCCTCCACAACAAACTCCTCAATCATCTCCTTGTCATCCTTGTTCAGGGCCACGAAGCCGAAGAAACGGCGCACGTTGTTGGCAGCCAGCACTCGGGAGTGCACTTCTGCCGTCCTCTGGAACAGCTGGGACTCGTTGGCACGGTACTGGGCCCAGTAGGCCTCTTGGCGGTAGCCCAGGGGGGAGCAGCAGTGCTTCAGGCATTTGGTGAGGAAGACCAGGACAGCCACGACGCCGATCAGCAGCCACCCAAAAAGCTGAGTTGGAGAGAAGCAGCAGGTGAGTTTTCCCTTGTCCCCAGAAGGAGCAGCCAACTGGGAAAGTGGGGGAAAAGGAGGGGAGACCAAGAACAGAGGTTCACTCAAAACAACCCCCAACTGGGAGATGGGGATTCTAGTCCTGACTTGACAGTAAATAATAGCTGCATGCCAGCTGCTCTGGAGAGCAATCTGGAACTATGCCCAAAGGGCTATAAAACTGCACACCCTTTGATCCAGCCGTGTCTTGACTGGGCCTGTATCCCAAAGAGATCTTAGAGGAGGGAAAGGGCCCCACATGGGCAAGAATGTTTGTGGCAGCCCTTTCTGTAGTGGCTAGAAACTGGAACCTGAAGGGATGCCCATCAATTGGAGAGTGGCTGAATAAATTATGGTATATGAATGTTATGGAATATTATTGCTCTGTGAAAAATGACAAGAAATTATTCTATAAGAAATGATTATGGGATATTACTGTTCTATAAGAAATGATGAACTGATTTCAGAAAAGTCTGGTAAGACTTACATGAACTGATGCTGAGTGAAACCAGCAGAACTAAGAGAACATCGTACAGTTACAGCAAGATTATGTGATTAACTGCGATAGATTTAGCTATTCTCAGCAACACAGTGAGCCAAGACAATTGCAATAAATTTGGGATGGAAAATGTCATCCACATCCCGAGAAAGAGCTGTGGAGACTGAATGCAGATTGAAGCATACTATTTTCACATTTTTCCCCTTTATATTTTTTCCCCTTTTGTTCTGATTTTTCTCTCACAGCATGACCAATATGGATGGAAACATTGTTAACATGATTGTACATGTAAAATCTGTATCAGATTGTTTGCTCTCTTGAGGAGGAGGGAGGGAGGGAGAGAGAAAAACATTTGGGACACAAAATCTTACAAAAATGAATGGTGAAAACAGTCTTTACGTGTAATTGGAAAAAATAAAACATTATAAAAATAAATAGTTCATGACAATAAAATCAATTGTCTTTTCTGGATCTGTTTGCCCTCTGTGGAATGAGAATTGGAATAGATGTTCTCTTAGGTCCCTCCCGGTTGTCATGTTAATCCCTTTCTGCTTTCATTTTCTGCCTTCTATTCAGTCTGCATTTTCTCCTAATCTCTCCATCTCTGCAAGTGCCTAAACATTTTTTCTCTTGAATGCCCATTCCTTTCTGTTCCCTTGTGTCTGCCCATTTGTTTTTGCCTGTCCTTTTCATCACAGTTAAAGCTAAAAAGGATCTTAGAAGGCATCGAGTCCTATCCCTTTTACAGATGATTAAGCTGGTGTCTAGACAGGTTAAGGGACTTTACCTTAGCTCACCCAGCTAGTAAGTACTGGAGGAAGAATTTGAACTCAGACCTTTCAGCTTTTAGCACAAGTAAGTGCTTAGAAAATGTTTGTTGTTGCTCCCGATTCCAAGGCCAGTACTAGGCTGCATCTCCAACTGGTGCTTTTGAAAACCTTTAAGAAAAAATTCTGTGTTTCCCGCTCCTTGGCTTTGCCAGTTTCCCTTTCTCCTTTCTAGTAATGCTTCTGTTTTTCTCTCTCATCATCAGCTCCTTACCAGAAAATGCTTTTTGAGGGTAGCCCAATTTATGGGACAGCTAGGTGACACAGTGGATAGAGAGTTGAGTGCCAGGCTTGGAGTTGGAAAGACTCATCTTTCTCAGTTCAAATCTAGTCAGACACTAGCTGGGGGACCCTGGCAAGTCATTTGATACTGTTTGCCTCAGTTTTCTCATCTGTAAAATAAGTGGAAAAGTAAATGGCAAACCACAATAGTATCTTTGTCAAGAAACCCCCAAATGGGGTCACAAAAATTCAGACATGAATGAAAAACAATTGAAGCCCAATTTATTTCCCAATGCAAGAATCTTCCTCTCTACTGCATCTCTGATTGCCTGTGCTCATCAAACCTATTTGAACACCTCCAGGAATGAGTAGCTCACTACTTATGAGATAGCCTCTTGATTCTTACAAAGGTCTTATAAAGAGCCAAACACAGAAAAAAGAAAGAGATATAGGGAGAACGTAACAAGATGCATGTTGTTTTACTTTACCTATTCAACATTGCCTACATCAGTCACCCCTCATGTAGGATGACTTGAACTGGCCTGGCATGTCACACTTTAAACACAATATTAACCAAACTATGTCTCTGGCAGAGGCAAGGCTGCATTATACTGATCACACTCTCCAGGGTTAACCATTCAGTCTGGTTAAGTGTAGGCTAAGTGTCCATCTGGGCCACAATCAGAGGTCAGAATATGGACAGAGTTAGAATTTGGTTTGTGAAGAGGCATCAAGGAATGGAGATCAGAGAGCAGATCTTGGAGAGTGGAAAGACCTGGATTTAAATTTTACCTCTGAGACATACCAGACAAATGTTTGAGTGACTTCTAGCAGGCTCCCCCTAACCTAAGAACATTTCTAAATTTAAGAAAGATGTAGTGGGGAAAACTCACTATGCCAATAAAATCACAGATCCATTTTTTTTATTAAAGCTCTTAATTTTTCAAAACATATGTGTGGATAATTCTTCAACATTAGCCCTTGCAAAACCTGGTGTTTCAATTTCCCCCCTCTCCCCCACACCCTCCCCTAGATGGCAAGTAGTCTAATATATGTTAAACATGGTAGAAATATATGTTAAATCCAATATATGCATACATATTTATACAATTATTGTGTTGCACAAGAAAAATAAAGTCAAACCAAGAGAGAGAGAGAGAGAGAGAGAGAGAGAGAAAGAAGCAAAACAAAATGCAAGCAAACAACAAAAAGAATGAGAATGTTATATTGTGGTCCACACTAAGTTCCCACAGTCCTTTCTCAGGGTGCAGATGGCTCTCTTCATCACAAGATCATTGGAACTGGCCCGAATCATCTCATTGTTGAAGAGAGCCATGTCCATCAGAATTGATTATCATATAGTCTTGTTGTTGCTGTGTATAATGATCTCCTGGTTCTGCTCATTTCACTCAGCATCAGTTCATGCAAGTCTCTCCAGGCCTCTCTGAAATTGTCCTGCTGGTCGTTTCTTAAAGAATAATAATATTCCATGACATTCATATGCCATAATTTATTCAGCCACTCTCCAACTGATGGGCATCCCTTCAGTTTCCAGTTTCTAGCCACTACAAAAAGAGCTGCCACAAACATTCTTGCACATGTGGGTCCCTTTAAGATCTCTGGGATATAAAGCCAGGATCAAAGGGTATGCACAGTTTAATAACTTTTAAAGCATAGTTGCAAATTGCTCTCCAGAATGGTTGGACAGATCCAATTTTTTATAGAAGATGGACTACACCCAGAGTGAGTTGAGAGATCAATATGTAATTGAAGAATAGCAATTTTCCCTGCTCTTTAAAATTATTGGGGACTTCCCAAGGTCTTGTGAATGAAGAGAGGATTGTGGGAGCTGAATGTGGATCACAACATAGTATTTTCACTTTTTGTTTGCTTGCATTTTGTTTTCTTTCTCACTTTTTTCCTTTTTTGATCTGATTTTTCTTGTGCATCATGGTAATTGTGGAAATATGTATAGAAGAATTGCACATGTTTAACATATATTGGATTACTTGCTGTCTAGGAGAGGAGTGGGGGAAAAGGGAGGGGGAAAATTTGGAACAAAAGGTTTTGCAAGGCTGAATGTTGAAAATTATCTGTGCATATGTTTTGAAAATGAAAAGCTTTAATTAAAAAAAAGAAAATGATTTAAAATTGAAAAAAAAATTAATGGGAACTTGAACCATAAATATAGCTTCACTAGCACTGAGTACTACCCACATCTAACAATGAGAATCCTTCTTATTCTGGAGTTGTTTTTCTGTTCTCTCCTTTTCACCCAATAGAAGCAAAGCTGAAGCCTTTCCAGTTTTCCTTCCCTACCCTGAGCTGGGGGCAGGGAGAGGGGATGGTTTATGGTGTGATCTTTTCTTTCCCACTGCCCTCTCCTCCTTTCTGGAGATTTAATTAATTTAGAAAAAAAAGTTGTTAATAAAAACATCATTGGGGCAGCTAGGTGGTGCAGTGTATAGAGAACCAGCCCTGAAGTCAGGAGGACCTGAGTTCAAATCTGGTCTCAGATACGTAACATTCCCTAGCTGTGTGACCCTGGGCAAGTCACTTAACCCCAACTGCCTCAGCAAAAAATAAATCAAATCAAAGTATCTCAGAGCTCCCAATTAGAAAAACTGCTAAGGAGGAGCTCCTGGACTTCAATCCTGCTTGCTATCTATGTGATCCTGAGTAAGACTCAGTCCAAAAGGAGGGGGATGGACTCAATAGCCTCTAAGGTTCTTTCTAGCTCTAATCGTAAGCTTCTATGATAAAGGTTCTGATTCTGTCATTCTTCCAGCACGGCATTCCATATCCTGAAGGGTGTGGGAGAAGATACTGGGGAACCTTTACCTACAGTTAAGCCCATCTCCGCCTTCTACAGAAACTTGACTTACCTGGGACTCATACTTGAGTCTTCGGCTCACCTCCTCCTGGAAGCCCGACAGGTTTGCCGGGACCTCCCCACAGGGGAACTTGGCCAGCATCTCAACAGCATGGTCCTGGGGAAAACCTCCCTTCTCATCTGTCAGCGAGGAGGGGTCCACAAACTCACTGAGGGCACAGACGTACGCCTCTCCTCTGAGCAGCGAAAGGACAGACCAGGTGACGGGAGCCACAGCCGCCCGACCCAGGATGGAGCTCAAGAGAAGGAAATTGGGGGCGGCCGAGCAGTTCTTGGCCCAACGCAGCTGACACTCGGCCACCAGGTTCCAGGTGTGGGTGTTGAGGATGACTCCAATAAGAAAGAGAGCCAGGGCGGGAACTCCGATGGCTGTCAGGCCATAAATGTAGTTTCTGGTAGGGGAGCAAGGGCAGTGAAAGGCCACCACGGAGAACAGCTCCTGGCTCCCCACGGTGCCCAGGGCCACCAGCCCGTTGAAGATCATCACATCCTTACTCTTGAAAAAGAGCGACAGGAAGCGGAAATTCTCCACAATCAGGGCTGACATGGTGGGGACTGGAGGAGACGTTCAATCTGCAGAAAGGAAGGGCGAATCCAGGGATTGGAATGTACCAGGGGACGTGGGATCTCATGGTGGGCATCCTTCCCCAGAAGGGGTGATCCTGAGCAAGTCACCCCTACTGGACAAGCCTTGGTACCACCATCTGTGAATTGGGAGACTAACTCTTACCCATATACCAATGTCTTATTTACACAGAGCTTCCTAAGCACACTCCTCTCCTCACAGTGACCCCGAGAGGATGGTAATGAGGAAGCCGAAGATCGAGCAGACTCAAAGGCAGTGGGGGTCCTGAGCTCTCGCCTTCTGACCCCTCTGGGAAGTCACCGCTTCCTGAGACAAAGGCCAGCATCCCTAGCATTTAGCACAGGGCTGGATACAGAAGGCATTCATACATTAAAAGTGAGGGGATCTCCCGGTCCCCTCTCTCCTTGGGGCAGAACCAGGATTTGCTGGTGCTCAGAGCCTGAAGCCAACATTTCCTCTCCCCCCAAAATGCTGTGCTGGGTAGAATTCTGGAGAGGGAGAAGGAAGGATATTTCCAAGGAACTGTAAAATCAAGGGGATCAGACTAGCTGACCTCTAAGGTTTTCTCTTCCTGTGATGGGCGCAGATAATTGGCACCTGGGCAGAGCTAACTAGGTTTTCAGTTCTATTTTGAACAAAATGAGCAGCATCTGTCAGTCAGGAGGCAGCTTAGGCCTCCTCTCCCCAAGAGGCTTTCTCTGCTGGGCTTTAACCCACAGGCCCCTTCCTTGACCCCACCCAGAACTTAGTCTCATCCCCACCCCACAAATGGGGGAAACAACGGCCTCCAGGCTCAGGACAAAGTATCAGGAGCAGAGAATGAGCTCATCTATGTTCTGCTCAGCGCCAGCCCAGTGCTTTACTTCTTAGAATGCTATCTGTAAGTTATGGTCCCCAGATTGGGGTGAGTGAGGAAATAAAGTGAGGTTTTGGGAAGCTGTGTCCATTCTACAAAGGCTGAGACTGAGGGAGGCTTCAGCAACGGGTCTCTACTCCTTTCTGGCTCCTATTCCCTGGGGATTCCTCTGGCTTTAATTTTTGGTGTGTATGAACATGACAATAATCAACAAATAAACATCTCAATACACAAAGAACAAGAAAGGACAACAGATTGCACAAGGAAATGAACTTTTGTAAAAATCTACAGACCTTTGGTACATATAGCTTATTGTTTTTTAAATAAATACACCTTTATATTTATTATATTTAATAAGGTAGCATCAAAATTAATCTGTGTTCTTCTAAAACTTCATTTTGTTTTATTCTATGGGGAGTCACATCCAGGGGTAGCCACTAAACTATTCCCCCATAGATGTCTGTGTTTGGAGCCTAACAAACTCGTACGCTTTAAGCTCAGCCAACAGGAACTCCCTGAAGCTGCTAAGTGTTAATGATAGCTTCCTCCCTGTCTCTGTGTTCTGGGAGGTAGGAAGACCTTCCTCACTCTGGGTAAAGCTTCCAGGGAGACTTAAGAACAGATTTGTCCTTCCTAGAAGTCAGAAGTGCTGGGTACCATTGCTTCGGGTACAAAACGCTCTCACCCACACTCACCCCACTTCTGGACACCCACATCTACCTCCCCAAGGGAAGCCCTTCCATTTTTGTGACAAGAACAACAACAAAAAGGATGCAGTTTCAATTTCCCTCTTGATTTCCTGGAAACCCTTGGAGGTCCTGCTTCCCCTGTTCATTCAAGAGAGCTTTACTCAGAAGTCTGGACAATCCTGTCCAAGCAAAACCAGGCCCTGTCTCGCTTAAGCTGAGCCTTCTGCCTGGATCTCGCCATTACTTTCACAGGCTCCTTGGGGCTCCCTCGTGTGCCCTCCACTCTCCCCTTGCCCATTCCAGTCCAGTGCCACAAACAAGGCAAGATCCTGGTCTTCCGAGGCCACTCTCTGAAAAGTCGTTTCTGGCTCTGTGGGAAGGGCTGGGGAGGATAATGGGCGGCAGACATCAGAGAAATTCCTGTTCCCCTTCCCCCATCCTCTCCAGGCCAGCAGAGACTCCGGCCCTATCTCTGGGGAGGCTCAGTTTCACAAATATCCCCCAGAGGGTGAAGACTGAAGGCCAGATGACCAAATGGAGTTGGCCAAGAGTTAGCTTCGGAGGGTCCAACTAGCTCTCCAGCATGGAGGGATGGGGACAAGGACCAGGTGCGTCCCCTCAGTGGGGAGGGGCCAGGGAGGGTCTCTCCGTGGTCAAGAGGCGTCTTTTGGGGGGCTGGGCCCTTTTCTTCACGCCTAGGCAGGGTTCCTTCCTCATCCTTTGTCCCCTCCTGGCCGCCAGTGCCCCAGTATTGGGTCCCAAGTTGTCATCAGTTTCCCCCACTCCCGCTGGATGGGCTCGGTCACTCACCTGGAGTCTGGGTGAGTCGGGCACGCAGCGGGAAGGGCGCGGGTGGGCGGCGGGCACGCAGCGGGCAGGGCGCAGACTGGGCAGCGGGCGCGGGTGGGCAGCC
>JAJPUD010023517.1:358-12957 GCA_023553655.1 Myrmecobius fasciatus
TCCACATTGAAGGATCGAAGGGCCTGGAACCAGATATTCTGAAAAGCAGAGGAACTTGGGTTACAGCCAAGAACAACCTATCCAGCTAGAATGAGCATTATCCTCCAGGGAAGAAGATGGTCATTCAATGATACAGGTGAAATTCACCAATAGGTGAATTTCAGCAATTTGGAGCTATGCTCAAAAAGTTATCAAACTGTGCATACCCTTTGACCCAGCAGTGTTTCTATTGGGCTTATATCCCAAAGAGATCTTAGAGGAGGGAAAGGGACCCACATGTGCCAGAATCTTTGTGGCAGCCCTTTTTGTAGTGGCTAGAAACTGGAAACTGAATGGATGCCCCTCAATTGGAGAGTGGCTGAATAAATTATGGTATATGAATGTTATGACTGGCGCTCTTGTAAGAAATGACCAGCAGGACAACTTCAGAGAGTCCTGGAGAGACTTGCATGAACTAATGCTGAGTGAAATGAGCAGAACCAGGTGATCATTATACACAGCAACAACAATATTACATGATGATCAATTCTGATGAACATGGCTCTCTGCAACAAAGAATTGTCTCAAACCAGTTCCAATTGTTCAGTGAAGAAAGCCATATACACACAGAGAGAGGGATATGAAATGTGGACCACAACGTAACATTTTCATGCTCTCTATAGATGTTTGCTTGCATTGTGTTTCCTTTCTCTGATTTTCTTTTTTGTTCTTGTAGATAGGATTTTTCTTGCACAACTTGTCAAGTATTTTAACATAATTAACATGTAGTGGCCTTCCTGCCATCTAGGGGAGGGGAGAGGACTGGGGGTAAAATTTGTAACGGAAAGCTTTGTAAAGATCAATGCTGAAGAACTACCCATACATATGTGATAGAAATTAAAAAAGCTTTAATTAAAAAAAATTCTCTTTGTAAAAATCCCCATCCTCTCATGAAACTCAGCAACATTAGTACACCTTATAATCTTAGAGAATTTTCTTAAGCTCTGAGGGGTTACCTTATTATCACACAGCTATCATGTTAGGAAAAAGCAAAGCCTCAACTCCAACTCTTCCAAATTCTGAACCTAGAACTCCATTATGTCATGTTAAGTTACCTCTGTACCTCTCCTTCCCTCTTTTTCAAACTTTCACCTCTACTAAATAAGCATTGAAGAGAGACTACAATCTCATTGTTAGAAAAGTGAGGTTTAAGGATTGTGTACCCTGTGTTCAAAATAATAAAGTTTTAGCCAAATAAAACTCATTAGGAAAAGAATTATAATTTATCTGGATTGGAGTTTTTCCAGATCTGACCTCTGTCAGAACAAGAGTACCATTTATATCATTCTGATCTTTTTTACATTTGAGCCATTTAAAAATCTGTGAGAAATGGGGGAGTTAAGTGAATAAATTTTAAATGTTCTATAAATTCAGAGATAATTAGGAGAATATAAAAGTTGAAACTATGAGAATATGAGAAAGAAATCAATAAAAGGATGAAAATATGATGAGATATGCTTTGGGCCATTATTTACAAATAAGCAAATCATTGGCCCTTAGCATTTGTCTAGTTCTGTGACCATTCAACAAAAGCAAATGAAAACTATCTGGTCCAGCTTAAAGTGTTCTTTTGTTCATCATTTTGTTTCTGTTTTGTTCAGCAATTTATCGAACTGAAATCTTATCTGTCATAAAAATAGAAATTATAAATTAAAAATAACCTGAATCACCTTGAATATTTTGTGTCTGATATCATTTGATTTTTCCTTGTATGAACAGCAATTGAATAATGTCAACTGGAGTGAATATTATCCTGCAGTAAGGCCAGTAAGAAAGGAAGTGAAGGCATAAATAAATTATAATTGAATCACAGACCTACTTTAAAAGCATGTTCTTTGGTAATTTAACTTTTTTTCTGTTGAGTTGGAGAGTTGTTATAAAGGGTCATAGTTTCATGTCTGAAGTGTTTAGGATATGAGTTTCATATTCCAACTAAAGGAACAAATGCAAATTTGAAATCAAGCTCATGAATAATTTGCTTTCCCATCATAAAAAAAAAATCAGTGAAATCTATTGCATTGTTAACTTGAAGCATTTCATTTTGTTCTCAAAGATCTTTCTGTAACTAAAAGATAGTGGACAAAAAGATCAATCTCCACTTTGGTTGGTGTTCAAAGCAATAATTTACCACATCTTATCAGCATTTTTCAGCTTCCACTTTAGGCTGTTACTCTGATGTTACTATAGGATTGCCACTGTTTTCTGCTACCCATAAGCAAAATTTGTAGAAAACAAAGACAAGTTATGACTTTAATGTCTAAACATATATTTTCCATTATCAAAACATAATCAAGTACAATTATGCATTTCAGAAGGACAATGATTTTTGACTTTGCCACTGGAAAAAAAATGAAAATACTACAATTTTCTTTGCCGTAAATTAGTCATACCTCATGATAATCCATAAGAATTTGGGGGCACATTCATAGTTGTTTTGTACCAATAGTTTGGAGCTTTCCTATCTCAAAATTCATCAGGAGTATCTGAGTTCAAATATGAGTTTAGATATTTACTATATGTAACCTGTGGAACACTTTAGGCCAGTGTTCTATCCATGTTATATCTACTGTACCACCTAGTGGTCCCAGGACAAAATAAATACTTGATTTATTAATTCATAATAAATGTTTATATGTATATGTATATATATACATGCATACATGTATAGATATGCTATTTAGACTTAAATTTGACTTTAAGTGTAGACTCAACCAAAGTTTCATATAGCTAAAAATTATAAAAAGGAGCAATTTTTTCATATATCACAATCTTAGGAATTATTTGGTATTCATTTAGTGAAATTTAGCTATCCCATAAGTGCAAATTAATATTAGTATACCATATGAGAAGAAAAAAAAAACTTCCACAATTAAGTGAGTTTCTGGTTAAGAGTACAATGAAGACTGTAATGGGATTCTCAATCTCAATATTTATATTTGGAGGACAATCCTTTTTTTTTCCTATGTTACTTTAAGGATTCTATTTTGTTTTAATTTAACCTAATAACAAAATTTTAATATTTCAACTGTAAAGAAAAAGAATCAAGATTTCCAAAGGAAACATCTTGGTTTCCCAAGTTGATTTAGTTTTATAAAATATGTCATGGTGTCAGTGAAAGGAACATGTACTAGTCAGATGACTAGTCCTTTGGTCATTCACAAATTCTGGTCCTCAGTGTCTTAAAATATTACTTAATTCATATTTCAATTACTTGCTTACTGATCTTCAATGTCTCTCTGTTCACACATACAGGATTCAGACCTAGGATCTTGCTCCAAAGGATCCATTTCTCTCTTTACCTCATTGTTCCCACAAGAGTATTTCATTCTAGGAAAAAGCTATTCAATAAAGCCCAGGTTACAGCTTAAAAAAAAAGTGCTCCAAATTACTATTGATCAGAGAAATGCAAATTAAGACAACTCTGAGATACCACTACACACCTGTCAGATTGGCTAATTTGACAGGAAAAGATAATGACTAATGTTGGAGGGGATGTGGGCAAACTGGGACACTGATACATTGTTGGTGGAACTGTGAATGGATCCAACCATTCTGGAGAGCAATTTGGAACTATGCTGAAAAAGTGATCAAACCTGCATATCCTTTGACCCAGCAGTGTTTCTCCTGGGCCTATATCTCAAAGATATAAAGGAGGGAAAGGGACCCACATGTGCAAAAATGTTTGTGGCAGCTTTTTGTAGTGGCTAGAAAATGGAAACTTAATGGATGTCTATCAATTGAAGAATGGCTGAATAAATTATGGTATATGAATGTCATGGAATATTATTGATCTGTAAGAAATAATCAACAAGATAATTTCAGAGGTGCCTGGAGAGACCTACATGAACTCATGATGCTAATTGAAATGAGCAGAACCAGGAGATTTTACACAGCAACAAGACTATACAATAAGTTCTGATGGACATGGTTCTCTTCAATAATGAGTTAATTAAAACCAGTTCCTATTGTTCAGCGATGCAGATAGTCATATACATCTAGAGAGAGTTTTGTGGGAACTGAGTGTGGACCACAACATAGTATTTTAACTGTTTCTGTTGATGTTTGCTTGCATTTTCTTTTCCTTCTTAGGTTTTTTTTTCTCTTTTTAGATCCAATTTTTCTTGTGCTGCAAGATAATGGTATAGATATATGTGTATATATATAGACACATATACACACATATATATTACATATATTGAATTTATCATATATATTGTATTTATCATATATATTTAACATTTAACATGTATTAGATTACCTGCCATGTATGGGAGGAGGTTGGGAAGGAGGGAAAAATTTGGAACAGAAAGTTTTGCAAAGGTCAATGTATAAAAATTTCTCATATGTTCTGTAAATAAAAAAGCTTTAATAAATGAACAAAAAAGATTATCCCTCTCATTTTATAATATTACTTTATAATTATCAGGCATCAGTATTTTCCTATACAGTTCATTGATAAAGAAATATAAAATTCATATTAAACATAGAATATAAGTTACTGTGAGTGCCTTAATTAAAAATAAACAAAAATGCATATTGATTGTGTCTCAAAAGAAATTTCTTATTCTTCATTTTTCTGTCATGAGAATGGCAGCATTCTTTTCTATCCGTATTCTGAAATCATGGTCTATCATTTAGTTGACCAAAGTTCTTAAGTTTCTTAAAATTGAGCGTTCTTCATAGTATTGATATTAATTTTAGTGAAAATTGTCTTCATTCTGCTCATTTAATTGTTCAACAATTCATAAAACTTCAAAATGGTTCATTTTTATATTAGTGTTAAGAGTATAATTTGTTCTCCTGGTTCTGCTAACTTAACTTTGCATAAATTCATACAAGGTTTTCCCTGTCTCTTTTTTTCTTCATTCCTTGCAGCAAGAGAGTATTTAGCATTCTGTTAAAATTCAATACTACATGTTTAAGCCATTTTGCCTATTATTTAGCAGCATCTTTATTTACTATTTCTTTCCCATGCCAAAAAAATTTTTTGTACATAGGAACTTTTTTCACTTTTTTCATCTTCTCTGGAGTATGTCTACTAAAAAAAATCAATGTATCAAAGGATAGATGATAATTACCCATATTTTTGCATGTAATTCTTGCTTTAATATCTCAGTGGGTCTACAATATCATCTGTGTGAAAATTAATTCTCCAAATGACAATGGACTTGTGTATTTTTCATGTCTTGTTGCAATGCTAACAAAATTGGCCAACAGCACATTGGGAGGGCTTCTGACAAATCTTAACTTTACCTAATAATTAATATCCACAAATTATTTCATAATGCAATATTCAACTAAGCAAATTTTGGTTTATTAGAAGGTGACGAAAAGACACAAGATACATAAGTAATTCTCAGTCATTTGATAGCAATGACTTACATGTAAGCGTGAAAGGATCAATATTATCTAGATATTGTAAGAAAAAGTAAGTGGAAGTAGAGAGATAAGATAGGTGGTTAGTCTGAGTGATTCACTGTCACATAGTAGATATTAAAAAAAAATTAGAGAGGAAGTCTTTGGAAAAGTTGGTAGAACTCCTGTTGAGGATACATTAAAGCATGTTGGAAATAATCATAATAAAAATATGTAGCTAAATGGATATATATATATATATATATATATTATTAGAGGGAATAATCCCTTGGTGATGACTGACTGAATTACTGACTGAACAAAGGAATAAATTTGAAGAAATATTTATTAAAGCAATTTATGTACAAAGCACAATATAAAATGCTGGGAATACATTGGTTGTTGTCTTCATCGTTATTGTTTTAAAGTGAGAATCCCTTCTCTTAAGAAGTTCACGTTCTATTTGGGGGAAACAACACATACAGGAAAGTTCAGCTTAAGGATTTGTCTTAAGACAAGTGTGATTTTAATAGTCTTGACAATGTAGTAACTCACGAGATAGGAAGGCCTAAGGATTCTCAACAGTGTTTTAGAAGATCAGATATCAAGAAAATATCATGTGGTCCAGAGGGCATAACAAAGGTGTAGATAAAATCATACTACTCCAGTAATGTATTGAAAAATGAAATTCTTTACCAGATATATTCACTCTTGTTTATCTTAGTGCCATCACCAGAAGTTGTGATTCTTTATATATTGTATTTATCATCTTATTATTTATTTACTTAGGGGACAATCAGATGGTACAGTGGATAGTGCTAGACCTGGAGTCAGAATCTGGCTTCACACACTGACTACTTGTGTGACCTTGAGCAAGTCACTTACTTCTACCACAGTTTCTTCATATATCAATTGAACTAGAGAAGGAAATGACAGACCACTCCAGTAATCCCAAGAAAACTCTGTCAGGTCAAAAAGAAAGTTATATGACTTAAAAATAAAAACTCAACAACAAAGTAAAACTACTATTGATGTTTCCTGAATTTTCTACTAACTTAATATTATAGATTGTGAATGTTGAGCTGGCAGAGTATTATAATGGTAGAAATGCTGGGCTTGAAATCAGGAAATATGTTAGAACCCTAACTATGACAATAGTTGTTGTGAGATGGGAAAACTATTGCTCAGAGTCTCCGTGTTTTAATGAACAACAAGGGAAATAGTTTCATTTAAATAATTTGCTTGTCATTTTTTTGAAGAAAAGATTTCATGGATCTTCATATACTGTGTTAATGATTAGTGTTCTTAAGAATAGGAATGGATATAAGAGACAAGTGGAAGGGAAGAATAGGCAGCAATGATTTTATAAAAGTCAAATTTTCGTGGAGTCCAGCTAGGGTGAAAGTGAGAATTATCTTTGTAGCCAGAAAAAAAATTGTTTTACCTGAGTCTGAAAACAAAATCAACAGAAAAAACTTAAACATAATTTTATTGTTCTTTAGCTATTTTTCACTTAGGTAAGGTGACTTCATATAGGGATTTCTTGGTAGAGATACTTAGAGTGGTTTGCTACTTTCTTCTCTAGATCTTTTTATATTTCAGAAACTGAAGAAGACAGGGTTGAGTGACCTGCCCACCATGACATAACTAGCCAGTGTCTAAGGCTGGATTTGAACTCAGATCTTCTTGATTCTAGGCCCAATGCTTTATGTTACATAGTTGTCACATAAATATAATATGTCAGAGAAATCCATTGCACATATACCTTGTGTCTGCACTCTGCTATTTGAATAAGAAGCAGCTTAGTGCAATGACCAGAGAGACAATTTCATTGGCTGGAAGAATTGTATTCAAATATTACCTCTTAATAAATAGTATTGATGTGATTCTGGGTAAATTGTTTACTCTCTAAGTCTAGAAATTTCTGAGAAGGTGCTGACTTGCTTTGATAAAGAGAATGTCCTCACCTGAGGATTTTCTTTATCCTGATATTACAGGTCTAAGTTTCCTTTTAGTTAAAAACAAAATAATTTTATAATGTTTTTTAATTTTTTTAAAACACATGAAAAGATAATTTTTCAACAATCAACCTTTCAAAACCTTGTGTTCCAATTTTTTCTCCCTCCCTCCCCAGTTTCCCCCTCCTCTAGAAAGCAAATAATCAAATATAGATTGTTTTTGCTTTTTGCTGAGGCAATTGAGGTTAAGTGACTTGCCCATGGTCACACAGCTAGGGAATGTTAAGTGTCTGAGACCAGATTTGAACTCAGGTCCTCCTGACTTCAGGGCTGGTGCTCTAACCACTGCGCCACCTAGCTGTCCCCAAAAAGAATTCTTAAAGGAAGGAAAGGGCCCCATATGTGCAATTCTTCTAAACATATCATACAGCACAAGAAAAATCAGATCAAAAAGGAAAAAAAATGAGAAAGAAAAAACAAGGAAGGAAACAACAAGAAAATTGGCTGTTGATACACATTCAGTCCCCCTAGTACTCTCTCTGGAAGCAGATGACTTTCTCCACCCCAAATCTATTAGAATTGTCCTGAATCACCTCATTATTGAAAAAAGCCAAGTCCATTACAGTTGATCATCACATAATCTTGTTGCTGCACACAGTGTTCTTTGGTTTTACTTGCTTCATTTAGCATCAGTTCAAGTAAGACTCTCCAGGTCTTTCTGAAATCAGCTTGCTGATCAAAACATAATAACTTTAAGGTTTTTTTAGCTTCCAAAAATAAAGCTTGACATAAATAGTTAGGGGCCAAAACATATATCAGCTTTCTTTGCAAATCTCTATGGTATCACTGATATGGAGAAACTCTGATGAACTATCATTTACAATAATTAGAAATCCTAGTGTCCATATATTTAAAAATAAAGTATTGTCTAAACTAGAAGAATACCTCTTTTATTATAAGTTGAAAACTTATGGTATCCCAGCAGGACTCAAAGAAAAATGGGCAAAATCTCTTTCTGAGTCAGGCAAGTCAATTCAGAGAACTGGAAGTAATGCTAGATTCCTTAGTCAACTTGCAAACCCTGACAAGATATTTATTTTCAACTTTAGATAGCTTTGTGCATGATCAGGTCAAATCCTTTAAATTTAAATCAAGTGTGTTTCTGTAAATCTTGACCATTTGGAACAATGGCAACTTAAACAATCCACTCAGCAATCTCCTTAGAAAACTAGTACTTTTAAATGGTGAACAGGGCCCTGTTCAAAGGTTAGTGCTATCATGTGATGCACACATACACATACACATGGGACACACATACACACACACACAAACACATATATCAAATGCCTTGTTACATAGTGAATTTTTTTTTTACTTTTGGCTGCAACCCTAGGTCTTTTTTTTCTTTATTAAAGCTTTTTATTTGCAAAACATATGTATGGGTAATTCTTCAACACTGACACTTAAAAAGCTTTCTGTCACAATTTTTCCCCCTAGTCCCCACGCCTCTCCAGGATAGCAGGAAATCCACTACATGTTAATTATGTTAAAATACTTGACAAATTGAATATATGTATACATATTTCCACATTGATCATTGTTGTGCAAGAAAAATCGTATCTACAAGAAAAAAAATCTGAGAAAGGAAAAACATTGCAAGCAAACATCAATAGAGAAATGTTATGAAAAGTTATGTTATGGTCCAGATTTCATATAACTCTGTCTGGGTGAATATGGCATTCTTCACTGAACAATTGGAACTGGTTTGAAACATTTCATTGTTGAAGAGAGTCACGTCCATCAGAATTGATCATCATATAGTATTGTTGTTGCCGTGTATAATGATCTCCTGGTTCTCCTCACTTCTCTCAGCATCAGTTCATCCAAGTCTCTCCAGGTCTATCTGAAATCATCCTGCTGGTCGTTTCTTACAGAACAATACTATTCCATAACATTCATATACCATAATTTCTTCAGCCACCCTCCAATTGATGGGCATCCCTTCAGTTTCCAGTTTCTAGCCACTACAAAAAGGGCTGCCACAAACATTCTTGCACATGTGGGGCCTTCCCTTCGTTTAAGATCCCTTTGGGATATAAGTCCAATAGAAACACTGCTGGGTCACAGGGTATGTACAGTTTGATAACTTTTTGAGCATAGCTACAAAATTGCTCTAAACAATGATTAGATCTATTCACAGTTCCACCAACAATGTATCAGTGTACAAGTTTTCTCACCTCCCCACGAACATTCCTCATTATCATTTCCAGTCATTTTAGCCAATCTGATAGGTGTGTAGTGGTACCACAGAGTTGTCTTAATTTGCATTTCTTTGATAAATAATGATTTGGAGCACCTTTTCATGTGACAAGAAATGGTTTTAATTCATCATCTGAAAATTATCTGTTCATATTCATTGACCATTTATCGATTGGAGAATGGTTTGAATTCTTATGAATATGAGGCAATTATCTATATATTTTAGAAATGAGGCCTTTATCAGAAACCTTAAATGTAAAGATGATTTCCCAACTTATTGCTTCCCTCCTAATCTTGTCTGCATTAGTTTTGTTTGTACAAACACTTTTTAACTTAATATAGTCAAAATTATCTATCTGGTGTTCAGTTAAGAATTACAGTTCTTTGGACATAAATTTATACAACCTACACAGGTCTGAGAGGTAAACTATCCGGTGTTCCTCTAATTTGCTTATAATATTACTCTTTATATCCAAATCCTGAATCCATTTAGATCTTATCTTGGTATGTGGTGTTAGGTGTGGGTCAAGCCCTAATTTCTTCCACACTAATTTCCAATTTTCCCAGCAGTTTTTGTCAAATAATGAGTACTTATCTCAGAAGCTGGGGTCTTTGGGTTTATCAAAGACTAAATTGCTATTGTTATTGCCTAGTTTGTCCTGTGATTCTATTCTATGCCACTGATCAGCAACTCTATTTCTTAGCCAGTACCAAATTGTTTTGATGACTGCTGCTATATTATAATACAGTTTTAGATTTGGTACAGCAAGGCCACCTTCATCGGCTTTGTTTTTCATTCCCTTGAAATTCTTGACCTTTTGTTCTTCCAAATGAACTTTGCTGCTATTCTTTCTAGATCGTAAAATAATTTCTTGTGAGTTTGATTGGTATATCACTAAATAAGTAAATTAGTTTGTGTAGTAATGTCATTTTTATTATATTCTCTCAGCCTACCCATGAGCACTTGATGTTTTTTTCCAATTGACTAGAACTGACTTTATTTGTGTGGAAAGTATTTTGTAGTTTAGTTTGTATAATTCCTGACTTTTCCTTGTCAGATAGATTCCCAAATATTTTATACTATCAACATTTATTTTGAATGGAATTTCTTTTTGTATTTCTTGCTGCTGAACTTTGTGGGTAATATATAAAAATGCTGCAGATTTATGTGGATTTATTTTGTATCCTGCAACTTTGCTAAAGTTATGAATTGTTTCTAGCAGTTTTTTTAGTTGAGCTTCTGTGTTCTCTAAGTATACCATTATGTCATCTGCAAAGAGTGATAATTTGGTTTCCTCATTACCTATTCTAATTCCTTTGATCTCTTTTTCTTCTATTACTGCCAAAGCTAACATTTCTATTAAATATTAAATAGTAATGGTGACAGTGGGCAGCCTTGTTTCACTCCTGATCTTATTGGAAATGGTGTTGGTTTGTCCACATTACATATGATGCTTGTTGATGGTTTTAAGTAGATACTATTAATCATTATAAGGAAAAGCCCATTTATTCCTATATTCTCCAGTGTTTTTATTTTTTTTTATTTTATTTTATTTGTATAACGTATGTGTGGGTAATTCTTCAACAATAACCCTTACATAGCTTTCCGTTACAAATTTTCCCCCCAACTTCCCCACCCCTCCCCTAGATGGCAGGATATCCACTACATGTTAATTATGTTAAAATATTGGCAAATCGAATATATGTATACATATTTCCAAACTTATCATTGTTGTGCAAGAAAAATCTTATCTACACAAAAGATATATCAGATAAAGGAAACACAATGTAAGCAAACATCAATCAAGCAGTATGAGAATGTTATGTTGTGGTCCACATTTCACATCCCTCTCTCTGGGTGTATATGGCTTTCTTCAGTCAACAATTGGAGGTGGTTTGAAACATATCATTGTTGAAGAGAGCCATGTCCATCAGAATTAATCATCATATAGTACTGTTGTTGCCGTGTATAATGATCTCCTCGTTCTGCTCATTTCACTCAGCATCAGTTCATGTAAGTCTCTCCAGGCCTCTCTGAAATCATCTTGCTGGTCATTTCTTACAGAACAATAATATTCCATAATATTCATATACCATAATTTATTCAGCCATTCTCCAATTGAAGGGCATCTATTCAATTTCCAGTTTCTAGCCACTACAAAAAGGGCTGCCACAAACATTCTTGCACATGTGGGGCCTTTTCCTTTCTTTATGATTTTTTTGGGATATAAGCCCAAAAGGAATGCTGCTGGATCAAAGGGTATGCACAGTTTGATAACTTTTTGAGCATAGCTCCAAATTGTTCTCCAGAATGGCTGTATCCGTTCACAGCTCCACCAACAATGCATCAGTGTCCCAGCCCTCCCACAACCCCTCCAACATTCATCATTAACTTTTCCTGTCATTTTAGCCAATCTGACAGGTGTGAAGTGGTACCTCAGGGTTGTCTTGATTTGCATTTCTCTGATCAACAGTGATTTGGAGCACCTTTTCATATGACTATAAATAGTTTTAATTTCATCCTCTGAAAATTGTCTGTTCATGTCCTTTGACCATTTATTGATTGGAGAATGGCTTGAATTTTTATAAATATGAGACAATTCTCTATATATTTTAGAGATGAGACCTTTATCAGAACCCTTGAATGTAAAGATGATTTCCCAATTTATTACTTCCCTCCTAATCTTGTCTGCATTGATTTTGTTTGTACAAAAACTTTCTAACTTAATATAGTCAAAGTTATCTATCTGGTTTTCAATTAAGAGTTCCAGTTCTTCTTTGGACATAAATTTATTCCATCTCCATAGGTCTGAGAGGTAAACTATATTACATTCCTCTAATTTACTTATAGTATCACTCTTTATATCCAGATCATGAACCCATTTAGATCTTATCTTGGTATGTGGTGTTAGATGTGGGTCAAGCCCTAATTTCTTCCACACTAGTTTCCAATTTTCCCAGCAGTTTTTGTCAAATAGTGAGTACTTA
>JAJPUD010023518.1:0-19876 GCA_023553655.1 Myrmecobius fasciatus
GAGAGAGAGAGAGAGAGAGAGAGAGAGAGAGAGAGAGAGAGAGAGAGTGAGTGTGTCAGGAAATCTGGGTTGGAATCTTGACTCTAGCACATGCTGTGTGTCATTTAACCTCTAGAAGTCTCAGTTTCCCCATCTATAAAATGGGAATAATCTTCCTCTGCAGGGTTACTAACAAGATATTTTATGAACCTATGATATTAGTGACCATTGTAATCATCAGATAATAGTTTATCTGCTTTTTACCAACTTTAAAGGGACAAATACCTCAAAAACTATGACTTTTTGAGTCTTTGGAATACCTTCAGCTAAAAGAACTTAATACGAATACACACACACACACACACACACACACGTGTTTCAATTAATTATCTAGAGTGTGAATACTTTTTTGTTGAAATTAGATAACACCGTTTATTTCAGGGGTAGCATTTAAGAAATAAATGAGAAAGAAATACAGCAAAAAAGAGCTGCAGCTCTGGTAACTTTTTAGTGACAATAATAAAAATGCTTTCACTTCTGCCCCTTTGCATGTACAATCATTCACTCTAAAGTATAATCATATTTGAGCCACTTCCTGATTTCTCTAGTGAGTGAACATTCCTTTTTGAGTGTCCTTTTAAAGGGGACATGCTTGTTGAATGTTGAAGGAATGAATGAATGAATTGAGGAAGGGAAGGACAGAGGGAGAGAAGGAGCTATGTCTTTGTCTTTCTCCTTCTATCCCAATTAGTCCAAACCCCATTTTCCTAAATTGGAGTCAGATATAAAAAAGTCAAGAAATGTACCAGCACTGAAGTCTTGGCAAGAATTCCTGGGTTATAAAAATAGATCAAAAATAGGAAGAGGAAGAGGTCTTGTCACAAAGCCTGGTCACTGGTGATGCTATCAGTATGTGGCTACAGCTGATTTGGGGAGACGCCTCACTCCTTTGTTTCTCAGTTCTCTAGAAGGAGTAGCTTATGTGATCATGGAAATTACAAATCACACCTTCCTTGCTTGAAAGAATATATGAATATCCTGGCTTGAGACCTCAAAAGTCATCCTACTTTATGATATAGCTAGGTAGGTAGGGAAGGGACCCCCCCCCCCAAAAAAAAAGGTAATCATATGTCCTAGGGTTATAGTTCCCTATGAGAAACTGCCATTTTCCTGGTTCCCTCTGAGAGCTTGCCTCTGGTAGCTTGGAAACTAAGAAAATAGAAGAATCTAAACACCCCCTGGCCTCAAATTGCTTCTCTGAGGGAAAGAGAGAGATCTCTTAAAGGGGTCATTGTATTTAATCTCCGAGTTAGCTAGCTCCTATTTTTTTTTTCTTTCCTGTTTGTTCTGTGATTGTACACGCTTAGTGCAGTCTTCTTACCTACGTCATTCTCAGTTTATTTTATTAGGAAGGGCTGGATACTTTCCTGCCTGACCTCCTTGCATTTTGCCTTCTCCACGTTTAAGACCTCTGGGACCTTCATTTTCACAATGGGTCGGTTATCTCATCATTCCCACTGAGCTCCCTGCCCAGATGGGTTATCTGTGTAAAGAATGGGGAAGAATACTCTAATTTTTTTCTAGTTCATTACTTAAATTCTTCATTGAACCCTGCTAGAAGCAAAATCTCCCTATTTCTCCTGTGCTAGGAAATTAGACTTAAAGAGCCAGATGAACAGAACTCATGGCTTTTAGGGCTATTTTCCAAACCTCAGCTAATTTTGGTTTTTGTCCTGAAATATCTTTAAGTCACCCATTAAAGCTGATTTTATGTCCTCCACTTCTGTGCCTTATAGTGGCAGTTCTGGTAGATTTTGCCAAATTGGAAAAGTTTCAAGTATGGCCTAGGCAATAGGCTGAGGACTATATGCCTTCAAAGTCCAATTTAGCTAAATTTAGATAAGCTTACCAACAGGATGACCACAGAGTAACAGATTTTTGGGGGTGTAACAGATTTTTGGGGGTATAACAACTCTTAAAGTCTTTCACTAAAGTCACATCAATGAAGTGAAAAAACATACTCCTGAAACCATGAATTCTTGTGGTATCTTAATGGTTATAGGTAATAGCATTAGATTAATCATTTGTGATTAATTTCTGAAATTCAGTCAGACAAGTATTAATTAAGCACTTACCATGTGCTAGATACTGTGCTAAGCAATAGAAATACAAGTATTATCAGAAAATGGTCTCAGCCCTCAAGGAGCTTACATTCTAATGGGAAGACATTCTTACATTCTAATAAAGGAAGATGAAGGAGTTGGGGAGGAAAATTTGATGTAGCTGGCATAGGATGCCCATAGGGAGATTTTTGGGTAGAGCCATCCCGTCCAAGGGAGAGGCAGCAGGGACAGAAGGTACTATCTAGGAATTCAAAGGATAGAGTGAGTTAACTGGATAAAGTTTGGGGAGCATGTTAGAAAAAAAAGTTCAATAAAACTTTGCCCCTTTATTAGGAAAAAAAAAAGAAAGAATGGAGCGCAGCCCAGATAGAAATGAGATGATTTGAAGGCAATTTTCTTTAGAAAATGTAATATAGTCTCTCTATGGAGACCTTGATCATGGAGTTCCTTTGACCTTCCCACATTCCAGCTTACTTGGATGCATCTTCATAGATCAAAAGCTTCTTGAGAGCAGTGATTAGCATTTTATCCATCTTTGTCAATCTAAAGCGACCATGCCGTACCTAGAAGGCATTTAGGAACTCATCAACATAGACAGAAGAGAACTTTGAGATCATCCAAATCCTTCATTTTAATTTTGAGGAAATTGAGGCATAGAGTGGCAAAGTACCCTGTCCAAAGCCGGAAGTCAGCAAGCAGAAGAGCTAAGATTTGAACTTTAATAAATGTTTATTGAATCAAATTGCGGCATAATGAGAGAGGCCAGACTGATTTGGGTGTCTTCAGTGACAAGTCACTTCAGCTGACCCAGCTGCTCCTTGGAATTCTCTCCTAAGGTTTTAGATCTGAATACACATGGATCTTTTCCATTTGTTGCTTAGCTTCTGGATATCTATCTCCCTGGACTAATGATCTAACTAGTTATAGAATTAATATTGAGATATTATCTCATATTTATTTATTTTGTGTCTTGGCCTTCCCAGCTCTAGAGATAAATTCCCTCTTTCAGAAGAATGGGTTTGAATAGAGAAGCCCCCATTGTAACATGTAACATCCTTTTTGGAGTTTATATGACAAATCATTGCTTGTAGTTTTTATGATGGGGACAAGAGAGTATAAGAAATAGTCTATGTACAGTTGAATTATATGGTGGGTGAAAGATCTCAGTGGTTGCTAAATATATTAAATTGGACAGAATGGGAACCATAGCCAGAGGCTGCTAAATAAGTATGGAGTAAGGATAGGGGAGCTAAAATAGAAGCCAAGACATTGTATAGTAATGTGGAGAGAGTCCTGGACTTTGGATCTAAGATTTGGAATTTGGAGATATATGATATAACTCTTTCATTTTACAGATTTAAAAAAAACTACTGATAAGTGGCCCACCTGAGGTCATGCAGAAGATAATGATGATCATTGTAATGATGATTTACATAGCACTCTTGTGCCAGGCACTGTGCTAAGCACTTCACAACTGTTATGTCATTTGATCCCCATAAGAACCCTGGAAGGCAAATAGTACAAGCTATTATTATCCACATTTTACAGATAAGGAAATTGAGGGAACAAAGGTTAGGTGACTTGCCCTGGCTCACACAACTAGTAATGTCTGAGGCTGGAATTGAACTCCAGTTTTCCTGACTCCAGGCCTGATTCTCTCCAGTCCTAAGGTTGACCTGATGGCCTATCCACTGCCCACTTTGCCTTGTAGGTTTGAGGCTGGCTCCACCACTAACTAGTGGTATGATTCTTGGGGAAATGTCTGCATCTATAAATTTAGGTTAGTGTTTACACTGCTATTGTGAGGGTTAAAGGAGATTTGTTATGAAACATGCTTTGAACCCATAAAGCATTATCAGAAATGCTTTTATGATTATTGAACAAGACTTATTATGTTGGTCATTATTAGCATTATATCACATAATGGCATTATTTCATAATAGAGTCCCAGCCAGAAGGAATCCTAGTAAGTCAAAGTCACTAAGGCCTGGACCATTTGTTTTTGTTAACTTTAATCAAACTTACAGCTAAAAAAGTCCCAGCACCAATATAGGAAGTTGGACTGATTACAGAGGAATCAATGGAGCAAAGGGAAATCCCAGATTTAGAAAGTTTAACAACTCTGCTGCCTTTCCACCCCACCCTCAAAAAATAAAATAAAAGGAAAGGAAATGGACAAAGGAGCCCTTTCAGTGGGAAGTAGTTTGGGCTTTGGGCCTTGGTTTAATTAGTGTCATCCCTCCCTGCTCACTGCCTTCCAGAAAGTGACTTAAGACATTTCAATCTCCTTGTCTTTGTTCAATTTCTGTACCCATCCTTTGAGACTCAGCTCAAATCCTAGAGTCTGCTCTGTGCTACACTATGTGAGTTCAAATGACTAACAACTCTCCTTGCTATCTGTGTGACTCTGGGCACATCATTTAACCTTCCTGAGCCTCAGTTTCTTCATCTGTAAAAGTGATGATCTCTGAGGTTTCCTCTGGTCTTAAATCCATGATTCTTTGACCTTCAGGATGATCAACTATGTTCGGACAAAAGCAGCCATTGTGATCACCAATAATAATTAAAATCCATAGCTTAGTATATATTGGCAAAAGCAGCTGATAAACAATAATAAGAATAACCAATATCCATATAAAACTTACTGTGATGTTTGCCATTGAACAGTACCTGGATTTGTCTTAGTAACATTCAGTGATGGCCATAGGCTGTTCTACCCTGGGACTGCTGTGCTTTCTTAACTAAGAATATTCATCAGTGTGTGAATAGGTGTCGTGCTGTTGCAGAGATCCCTGGTGGGGATCCCCATCAAGCATCACTCTAAATACTAATCTCTGCAGGCAGTGGGGAAAACTGCTGTGAAATAATGGACAACCAATTAGGATAACTCACCCGATGGTGCCTCAGTTAGCATTGACAATGGGAATGGGAAAGTATTTTGCAATGAAGCTGCATTTGAGGCAGGTCCAGGAAGCAAGCATTCACTGCTGTTTACCAGGTGGTGAGAAGGTTACTGGGACAGAGACAATAAACCACCAAGAATGACTTTCACATGGGAATTTCTATCTGCTTCTAATCGCTCATGGTTCAGTGCTCCATTCAGTTCTGTGCGTTGTTCCATTGAATTGACCCAACTCTAAAGAGCATTTCGTTTATTTGTTCTGAGCTGTGCTGTTGTCTCCGGTCTTCCAACTGTCTTGAGTTTCTCTCTTTTCTCTCCTTTAGAGCCAATAGAATTACCCAGTTCTTATCCTCAGCCCTGAAAGAACTGGAAAGGAGTTCCATTACTTGTGATTTCATCTCTGGGGTATCTATACTGATCATTCCCAATTGTTGAATAACAATTTAAGGAGAGGAAAACAGAAATAGGCTCCTGTATATGCAAGGTGGAGCTCTTGGGACCACATACTATGAAATCAAAGGACCATGTTCTCATTTTGAGTAATTAATTGTAGACAATTCTTTTTTGCCTACCCATTGCTGAGAGAGGGAGGGAGAAGAAGGGGAGTAGGTGTTCTGACATTGTTAGGATTCTCCTTAAACAGGAAAATTTTCTCCTTGTGTAGCCTTTAATTTTTGTAAGGAAAAGGCTGAAACTTCCTATCAGAGTCACTATATATACTAAATAAAAAAATCTTATATAAAACACAATCACTTCTCTATCTTTTATATTCCTTTTACAGCTCATGTTGGGGCAGCTATGCTGTATAATGATAGATCAAATACAAGACTTGGAGTCAAGATGACTTAAGTTAAAACTCTACTTCAGATGTTTATTAATTTTGTGACCAATCTCAATCTCTTCATCCATTAAAAGGAATAAAAATACTACCTACTTCAAATTAAATGTCTGTGTGTATGTGTGTGTGGAGGAGTGGAAAAAGCTTTGTAAAGCATAAATTCTAAAGGAGAAGGAGTACTAGTACTCCTTCCATTAGTAGTACTGGTGATGATGGGTGGTAGTAGTAACAGTAATAGTAATAGACATTGAGGCTTATCTGAATTCTCATAACTAGAACCATTCTACTTCATTCTTGGCCAGTACCAAGATACCAGAGATCTGACTCTTTCCCTCCCATCTCCATGTAACTCCACTGTTTAAGAGGAACTGGACTAAAAACAATGGAATCAAGACTTGGGTTTTGTATGGTAATCATCTTTCCATACCATTTGGAGAAAAGCCCTCCCTCACTTAGGCACTGCTAATAGTTCAGATGAGAATCAGCTTGGAGCATTGAAAACTTCTCCATTTTTTGACTTGATCAGAGGAAAAAGAAAAAGAAAGATTAGGTCACGACAACTGAAAAAGATAAAAATTATAGAATAGTATATTAAAATTTTATAGAGGAAATTACAATGAAGAGTGCCAGACTTGATATCAAATAGCTTAGCTCTGCAATTTAATTTTACTTTCTGTGTAACCTTGGGACAAGTCACTTAACCTTTCTAAAAAAAAAAAGGTGTCTTTATGTAATACATTCAAAATGATCAAAAAAATAAAAATAGAAAAGATGAGAGGAAGGGGGACCTGAACTACATGACTGTTGATGTCCCATTTAGCACTACAGTATATCATTCCAAAAGGTAAAGATATGAACAACAGCAGCCAGAAAACTCACTAGTTATGGATAGCTTCCAACACAATCTCATCCAACAAGTATTTATTAAGAGTGTATTCTGTAGAAAACTAAAAATAATTTCTACCCATGATAAATTTACATTCTACACTTCTATAATTGGAGAGGGAAAAGTCAATTCACTTTCTCGAATCAACAATCCTTTCATCAATCAATAGTCATCATTACAATGATGTTAATTACATTCAAATATTTTAGCTGAAGTACTCAAAATATTATTTTTAGTTTTTAAGTGCATGCAATAAATATATGATTGACTCTGCTTCCTTGTGCACCAGGAAATGGCAGGCATGTGGTAATGGCTGCCAGCATGCTGGGAAACATCACTGGAGCCAAGAAATGAAATGTTTGGAGCCTTTGAAAGGATTCCAAAAATGTCAGCACAAAGTTCCTGCCTTCTTTCTATTGAATGCCCACTGTGGCTGTCTGTACTGAATGTGCCAGACAGGCCATCATACAGAGAAGGAGCAAGTGTTTATTGGTTCAATGAAAGGAGAAGCCACAGTCTTCCAAGCATCAATGGAGAGATTCAAATCATTGGCAAAAAAAAAAAAGGCAGAAGGATTGCTTCATTCTAGTATGGGAAAAAAATAATGTTCCCTAAATCATGATAGGGTGAAACGAATATTGGATTTCGGGTCAGAGGACTTAGATCCAAATCTAGCTGTATTATTTACTATTCTGCCATTTGGGCAAGTGAATTGACCTCTCTAAGCTTCTTTCTTCACCTATAGAATGAGGTAGTTGGATATTATGCTCTCTAAGGCTTTTCCAATTCTCTATCTATTCTATCTTATGTGAAATGACTAAGGCAACTTTGAATCCTTACTAGTTATATAATCATGGGCAAGTGATTTCTGTCTGCCTCAGTTTCTTCCTTATCTGAAATGAGGATAATGGCATCTATCTCCCAAGTTGGTTGTAAAGATAAAATCAGATATTTCTAAAATGCTTTGCAAACTTTAAAGTGCTATATGAATGCTAGTTGTTGTTGTTATTTGCATAGCCACACAATACTTAATTATGTGGGTTTTATTATTATTATTATTATTTATTAATTTGTTGGTTGTCTATGGCTCTTTAGATATTTTCAATAGTCATAAATAGGAAAGCCAAGACCTTGGGGTATATCGATAATTGCATTCTAATACCAAATATAAATTATATTTGCATTATCTTTTGATTTGGATTATTTATGCCACTTCTACCCACTAAGAACTGGCAGTGCAGTATGTCTAATAATACTCTCAAGCTCTTTTTCTTGAAGGAATTTAAGAAAGAAGAAAAAATTTCATGGTATAATCTACTGTCTTTCACTAAAATCCTACTTCATTGCCTCATTCTGTTATAAAGATATCCTTGGGACCTCAAAGAATTGTCAGCTGAGTACAGGCTCCACTTACCAACTCAGAAAAGTTTCTGATTACAATTTTGGCAATGAGTTGTATGTACTCTCTCTGAGGACCAGCTAAGCTAAATTGAGAAGGCTTATCATTTCAAGATTCATTCCTGGGTAATGAATGAGTTTATAAAATGATTGACAACTCACACAGATTTCAGCAAGACATGATGGGATTGGGATTGACATTACTGAAGGGAGAACCCGTACCAATGATGTCAGGGATCCTTATAGCATTGGAATGAGTATAACCTACTAGTCCGTAAGAATCTTCCAGCTTTCTGAGACTTGGCAAGGAGGCAGGCTAATGTCAATCATGGGAACAATCTCTCTTTGTGGGATTGTTTATTATCCATTGTTCAAATTCTTCTTTCTAGGAAGGCTCCCCTTCCACAAGTGAAAGAGTTTAAGTGTTAAAGAAATTAAGCCAATGTTCTAACATATTTTTGTTTTGCCTCCGTTCCTTCCTTCTACATAGAATCTTATGGCAAGAGCCTTGTATGACAATGTTCCCGAGTGTGCAGAAGAGTTGGCGTTCCGCAAAGGAGATATACTGACTGTGATTGAGCAGAATACTGGTGGGCTGGAAGGATGGTGGCTCTGCTCATTACATGGAAGGCAAGGCATCGTCCCAGGCAACCGTGTGAAACTCTTGATTGGTCCACTGCAGGAGGGTTCCTCCAGTCAGGACCAGCCTTCTTCTGGACTAATGCACCAGAGTTTTGGCTCACAGAAAGTCTATCAAGTACCACACTCACAGGCTTCATCTCGGGATGCTGTCTATCAAGTACCACCATCCTACCAGAATCAGGGAATTTACCAGGTCCCTACAGGCCATGGTGCTGTAGAGCAAGATGTATACCAGGTGCCACCATCAGTACAGAGAAGCATCGGTGGGACCAGTGCTTCCCATTTAAGTAAAAAGGTGAGTACTTTTCTTTCCCATTATTTACATCTGGAATATGGGACATGAAAATTTGATACCCTAAAGGCAGTAACCAATCCTGAATTGTAGCTCAAATATTCCTATTATAAATTGTTCACTATCATTAAGCATCCCCTGATTTCCTTAGTATATCAATGCCAAAACTCATAGCTTAAATTGCTGTGAGACCTCCCCTATATCTCTCTCTTTCTTTGATACTAGAAGGCACTATATACTGTGAGTTTCGTCATGATACTAAAAGAACCTGCCTAGAAAAAATAATGATGTAATAGAAAGAACATTGAACTTAGAGACAGAATGACTGTGTGCAAATCTCAGCTTTTTTGCTTATTACCTGTGTGATCCTGGGTCTCAGTTTATTCATCTGCAAAATCAATGAATAAGTACATTAGTTAATTAATAAGGAGTTGAACTACATACCCTTTCTAAGATATTTTAAACATTTCAAACCCAGTGTTTCTTTGAAACTGAATGAAGAAAATGGTTATCAGTCATCTCTTTCTGAAAGGTAGCCAAGCTAAAGCTTGAAGCAATTAAAACATAGCAGAAATAAGTGGATTTTGAAAGAGATTTTTATTCCAGTTCTTCTGGAATGAAAAGAAAAATCTTCTAAATGCTTAAGATAAATATGATAGAATCTTGGAATATAGATTCATAAGGTATTCAACTAAAAGACTTTTCAATATCACCATTTATTTAATGTCTACTATGTGTAATGCACTATTTGAGTTGGTGAGTTTCAAAGTTAGCTAAAGACACGATCTCTGAAGAAGATTACAGTCTCACAGGGTAGCAAAATACAAAATGGTAACAATAGTGTAAAATAAGTCTTTCTGACTTGAGACCATCCAGAGTTTATACTCTGCTGGTAGACGTTTTGAGAAAACCACAGTTAACCTCTGTGTCAGGAAGAAGCAACAGAATAGTATAGGAAAGTGTGTTTATAATATGATTTTTATGATATTTATATAAAAAGAATGACTTTCAAGATCTAATTAATAGAAATTGGAGGTTTATCTGTATTTGAGTGATTGAAATAATCTTCAAGTTTAATACTGCCCAGGAAATTTGAGGGGTGAGGGGACTGGATTCAGTGCTGTTCTTAGGTGTTTCCCTCAACTGAAAATCTAGAAACTGATGGGTAGGGGTGATCATGTTTTTCCTGGAGCTCATAAACTTGGATGGAAAAAAAATTGTTTTAAATTTAATTACTTTGATGTTTTATAAAATATTATATCATAGTATATTTGGTTTCCTTTGCATTTAAAACATGATTCTGGGAAGGGGCCTGTAGATTTCACCAAATTGCCCAAGAGATCCACAACCCACAAAAGGAAAAGACGTCCCAGTCTCAAGGGACTCCATGGCTAAAACCAAACCTTTTTTTATTTCAAATGGGAATGACACGGTGGAAAGATATCCCCATAATTAACTGAATCTTCTTTTTCTTAGTGCCCTTTTGTTTGCACCTTAAAAATAGACTTCAGGGACTGGAATTGGTGTGGAACAGACAGGGAGCTTGGAACGGAAGCACTTGCTAGAAGGTGTGAGTGTTTAACTTTCATCACAGTTTATGTTGGCAGGAAGGTCAAATGTTTTCACTTTTTAAACCCAACCTTTTCAATTTCCAGACTTTTGAAAATATAAAACTTTAGAGAACTTATTTCCTGTTCACTTTTCATTCATTATATAATGGTAAGGGAGTTGGAGCTGAGACAAAACAGTCTTTTGTCTAATTTCTTTTGGTATCCCTTTCTCTAGCAATGTAGGCTATCCTGGAGCAGTCATATTAATTTTCTTCCCTTTTACATATGGTGTCTCTCCCTGTTAGAATAGGAGCTCATTGAAAGGAGGCACTGTCTCTTTGCATCCTCAGAGCTTGGGACAAAGGTGCTTAATAAATCCTTTTTATTCATTCCTTGATTCTAAAAGCCTAGTGTTTTCTTGCATTCATCATAAGACAGGGACCGACCCTTTTGGTGTGCTGGATGGCTAAGGCAGCTCTCCCTTGGGAAGGGGATAACAGTCTATCTAGCTCCACCATTAGCAAAGCAACAGATGGGGTCACCAATAAGGAGGACACTCCTCCTCCTGCCGCTCCAGGTTGCAAGGGTTGTGGATTAGGAGCATAGGAAAGCCAGTAGCCAACTAAAACAAGCTCAAGCATCAGGACCACTTGCACCCAAACCTGCTTCTTCCCATGGTATTAGCCAGTGAGTGACTCTTGCCTCAGTGGCCTGAGACCCTCCTATCGCCCCATCATCCCACACACATGTACACAGAAGGATCGAGAAGTTAGGATAGTTTGGCTGTAAAAAATCCCTTTTAGTTTTCTATTGGCTGGCAGTTGTTATGAAATTCTTGTCATCATCTCCCTGTGTGCCGGCTTATGACTCAGTATCTTTCTAATGGGTGGGGAACCATATAAATGACTTAAGTGAAAGCACTAAAGAGGCAAACCCAGTGCATAGGGAATCAAAAGTTTTTTGTGGAGGTGGTTTTTAATTTTTTTTCCCCAGAATCATCACTTATCTTTTTTGAGTGGTTTCAGGCAAGACTTTTAGATTCTATACTTTTGTTTTCTCATCTATAGAATGAGGATGAGTGGAAAGTGTGTTATCCTGTCCCTTCATGACATGGTCCATAACAGTTCTTTTGAGGCAAAGGTTGGAAAAAAATGGGATCTTGTCCTAGAAAAAGAAAAACAAAAACCCTCAATCTTAAGAAGCAGGTTAAGGCTATATATGTCAATCTGAGGATGTCTGGTTTTGGATTTTCTAGAGTTAGCAGTCTACTGTGTTTCTAGGCTTCTGAACCTTTAGCAAGCCTGTTTTTTTTTGTTGGGTTTTTTTTTGGTGGTCTTTTTTTTCTGTTAATGAGTCACTTTTTAATAGATTGTGTTTTCAGTCTGTTTATTATCAATCCTTTATTTAGTTTTAACAGGGGAACTCCAGCCCTGAGCCCCACCCTCTATAGACACATCAACTCCCATTCATTGCTTATTAAATCAGCATTTAGAAAAACAAATATCCTTTCTACCACAAAGAAAAGCAACAATTTTTTCCTCTCTCCCTAAAGTTAATTTTGAACTTGCCCCTCCTTACTCCACAATAATCTGTGGATTACCAAACCCATATAGCATGCCTAATGAGTGCATTGTTCTACTGTAAGTATTATGATGATTTTATGTGGAGAATTATCAACTGGCACAGTCATAAAAAATCTCAAAGATCCCCTATTTCAGCACTGTCATTTTATATATATATAAAATATATATATATATATAATTACAAAAATAGATTTTAAATGATTTGCCCACCCAATAAGCCATGGCAGAACTGGATCTAGAACATTTCCTAATTTTCAGTCTAGAGCTATTTCCTATTATATCATACTGCCTTAAACATCCATTCTGGGATCCCCTGAACCTGGATAATATGAAACCTTACCTTTTATTTATTTTTCCCTCTTCTTTTTCCATTCTGGGCATCCTTTGCTGCAAAGATCAGGTTCTTTTAAGCCATGACTGGATTGTGGAAGGCAAGGTCAAATGTCTATTTACTCATTTTTCTACCACACCACTTTCTTTGCCACTAGTAAAGCTGGATTGTCCCTAGCTTTGGTTATATCAAACTTATAGGGGCAGAGGTAGTCATTCAATCAATAAGCATTTAGCAGATACTTACTATGTTCTAGGCATTGTGTTAAACAGGAGGGAATATAAGGAAAAAGCAAGAACAGCCCCTGCCCCAGTAGAGCTTACCTTCTAATGGAAGTAGGGGTAGGAAGACAACATATATAAATTAAAATATACTAAGCAAATATAGAATAGATGGAATATAATAAGATGACCTTAGAGAAATTCTAAGATTCCATCAAGCACTGTCCTGCTCATGTTACCTAGTATCCATCATGTATTTGACTCTCATAGTGTAACTATTCAGCCTTGACTCAGAATTCTAGGAGGCAACTTTGACAATTCAAGGTATCTTCAATAATGTCCCTGCCCATATTCTATGACTTGTGGGTATTCCCAGCAGATAAGTTTCAGATAACATAGAACCTACCTGTGGACCCATTGGATGAATTGAGTTTGTAAGTTTTCTGACATGTAGGATGATCATGAGAGGGCAGGAGACTAAGGGCTTCCTCTGAAAACCCACAGTTTGACTGTGTCTTTTCAGGAAAAGAAAGGATTCATGGGGCAAACTGAAATCATGATACTTATTTAATTCTAGGACCATTGAAACTATATACACTGCATTTTTAAAAACATATTTAGGAAGCCTGTTTCATTAAAGCATTTGTAGCTATAAAATCATGTAAATATCCCTTCACCCATCTCAAATCTCTTACACAAAGGTAAGGAATATTCTATTTTCAAATGGGTATTCAGGAAAGGACCCAGCTACATTCATTAGGATCGCATTACATCATCACTAAGGCCCTATTTCAATTGCCCAAAGAAAGAAAGAGACTGAGATTAACAGGATGTGATTCATGGATTGTAATTATGTTTTTCCCCACTCCATACCTGAAAGGTAATCTTTGGTTCCAAAAAAGCAGATTAGCCAGGAATGTCTGCACCTTCTTGGACACTGAGTCATTATGAGTTACATTTAGAGAAAGGAATCCCCAGCAAATCTTGCCAGAACTGGTGTCTGGTTGATAGGTGGAGGGCTTCCTTGATAGGATCTTGTGACCATTGAGAAATGAGGTTCTCCTTTTAATTCCCTGTACCTTTTCTTTAAAGGAACTGAAATGACTTCAGAACCTAACAGATAAACAAAAGTATGAAAACTGCCTCCCACTAGCACATGAAACATTTTTCCAAAGCATCTGCTGCAAGTCAAGGTGGACCAGGAAACTTTATAAAGTTGGAAATTTTTCTACTCACATTTCCTTAAAGTAGATGGGGACGTGGTCCTTCATCCAAATCCCTAAACTCAAAACAGTTGTGGAAAATTACCCCCAAATGAAGATTCTGACCCTCCCTTCTACCCCCCCCCCCCAGCTCCCAACTTCATTCTCTGGCATTAAAAATGGGGAGTATCCTTTCTTATCCTTGAGTCACCCACCCCAACAGAAATTAACTGTAACACCTCCTCTCATTAACAAAGAAACTTTTTGTCTGAGCAGAATCAGTGCCAAAAACTTTAGACCCAGTTTGTTACAAATCCCTTAGACTATAGATAATGCATTTTTTAAAGACTATGTTAATAAACCACACCAAAGCAAAGGAAGGTCAATCTCTTTTTAATGTAATTATCTGCTAAATGGTAATTCTTCTAGAGTGCTTACAATATAATAACTATAACAGTTAATACACAGTGTTTATTGCTCATATGTCATTGTATGTACATTTTCTCACTTGATTCTCACAACTCCCCTAACATGTAACTAATCGAAGATTATCACTTTCTACACATACACTTGGAAACTGGCTCAGAGTGAGTAAGAGCCTTGCCTGGAGCCACACAGCATACTTAGGGCCTGAGTTTAGGATTTCCAAAAAGGTATGAAACAAATGGAGTAAATAGACAAGATTCCAGTATTTGGCTTCATAAAGGAATTGATAACATTTTAGTGGATAAATGCAGATGATAAAGTTAGATTTTGGCAGGAGTATGTTAAATTTTCAATATGAGCATCTTTGAAATCTTTGAAAATTGGGAACTACAAATTAGGCTTGCTTTATTGTTTTGTTGATTGTTAAGATTTAAGAAAATGATGAAGAAAATATTAACAATGCAGATCAAACTCAAGTTTGTCCCATGCACTTCTTTTTGAGAGATGGTTGTTAAACATTTATTTACTAGCACAGCACTGAATTCAATGATGAAACAAATCTAAGTAGCAGCAGGAGGATATAGTAGTCATATTCATTTCTAAATAGGCATGATATTAGAAATAATGTAGGAAGGACCAAAAAAAGTTTTTGAGCCATTTCACATGTTTTCAGTAGTAGTAATAGTAATAATAATAGCTAGAATTTATATAGTACCTACTATTTGTCAGATACTGTTTCAAGTGCCTTACAAATATTATCTCATTTGATTTTCATGGCAGCTCTGGTAGGTAGGTTCTATTATGATCTCCATTTTATAGACAAGGAAATTGAGGCAAAAAGTAGTTAATTGACTTGTCCAGGATCAGATAGCTAATAAATGATTAAGTCCAAATTTGAACTGTACTATTCCTAATCCAGGCCCGGTGCTCCATCAACTTTGCCATCTAGCTTCCCCCCAAAATAAAGAGCTGGTATTCTGGAGGTACCTTTGGAGGTACTTCTTATCAATATGAGACATTCATTCATTGACTCTCGTGGGGATACACGGACTTATCTGAAGACCTTTGCCTTCAAAGAACTGATGGTAAATTTCAGAGTCTGAATTTGCCCCCAATTTCCTAAGCTCCTTAGGTCTTTCTTCTAACATTATACTGTTAGTAGAAGCAGTAACATATGGAAATGCTGCCACAGCAGCTCATTTCAATCAATGAAGTGATCAGAAAACCAATATGAAGCCCAAAATGATGACATTGTGTGGATTTCGGAACCCTCAGCCCTCTAGAACATTGCTGCATCGGCTTTTTCCATCACATAGAAGTACCTCTTTTTTCCTGAATAATTGTAAATTACCCCAAATCATGACAAATGACTTTACATAACCTTAAGAGGCAATGATGCACTGTGGTAAGATCTCATGAAATCATCTTGTTGCCAGGGAGTGCCTAAGAAATGATGAGAAACTCTGAGAATCTTTTTGTTAAGGCATGTTCATGAGGCTACTTTTTATGGGATAGAATCCATAGGATCATAGACCTAGACTCTCAGAGGTCACCTAATGCAATCCCCCTTTTTGTAGAAAATGAATCTGGGACCCAGACAGGTTGGTTGACATGTTACTGATCATACAAATAATAAATGACTGAGATGGATTTGAATACAGGTCCTTTCACTCCAGTGTTTTTGCCATTACCTCCTCATAAAGGGAAATAAATGATAGGAAAAAAAGACTAAAAAGACTAGTAATTACACAGTGATTAGGGAATCTGTTAGTATTGCTGGGATAGTTCTATGGAGATTTGAGGTGACATAATTTTAGTGCACAGAGAAGCTCTTGGGCTCTCCTTGGCTACTAAGTAGGTATATGACCTTGGCTTCCCACTTTGCCTCTCTATTCCAGTTTTAACATGTTAGAATTGTAGCATGCCTTCTCATTTCAGAAATAACATGAAGTCACCAAAACAGTGAGATTTTAAGAATAAAAGACGTTTTCATAAAAACAAAAATTGACCCACAGAACAGGTATTCCTGACAAACCTTCTTAAACTTTCCTTTCTGCTGGTTCTTTTCTTTTACTAGGATCTCTTTCCAAAGGCAGAACAATCTCAGGAGAAAGGCTTAGGTTGTAGTAAAGCATTAAATGCCATAGAGAATTGAAATTTGTCAGATCTGTGCCATGTGTAATTTAGGAAAAGTCTCTTAAGAACAAGTTCTTATCTCTGGTTTGTGACTGAGAGCTAAGAAGGGCTGTCACATTGGACCTACTGGAGGGAGAAGAGGTGGAAGGGGAAGGAGGTTTTTTTCTGTTGAGCTTCCTGCACTGAATCAATGCACTGCTGCCCATGCCATTGGAATGTCCAGTACACAATGCTGGTCCGTTTCCTCTGAGGGAAGCTACATAATGATGGTGGCAATTGCAGAAGCACCCTGCAGGGTCTGGCATAGTCACTGGTGATATCAGTTAGTTCCCCATATGAATCCATGTCTTTGCTCCCAATTAAACCATGAGAAGCTCTCCTATTTAGTTGGGAACAATATCTCTTGCACCACTGCATTTGAGGCAGGACCTTATTTATTGCATTACTTTTCATCTGAGATTAAAACAAAAAATTTTTAAAACTACTTTGGGTATCTGCTAAAAGGGGAGTTCTTACTATGTTAAAGTTATTTTGACATCCAAAGAACCCAGATATTTGTGCATTTTAACATTCCCTCAAAGTACATCCCAGAGAAGTGAACAAAAAAAAAAAAAGCCTCAGCCTACCCTATCACAGAAGATCATAGAATCTCAGGCTCTTCCTTGTCTCCAAAAAAGGCAAAAGATCTTTTTTTTTTTGTTTTTTGTTTTTTGGGGATTTTTTGCTTAACCAAAAACAACCGGGCCCAAGTTGTCCTTCCTCGTTCTTTCTCTAAAGGTTTTCAGACAGCTCTTTGGAGTTTGGTCACCCCATAACTAAATATTGCTTTAGCTCAGATCATACAAAGAGCTTGCTGAAAGCAAGTGAGAGGAATGGGAGAGGCTCAACAATCAAGCCACTGTTTCTGAAGAGTATTCCCCACCATGGATGGGAGTACTGCAAACACTGTGTCAGGCAAAAGAATGACATCCTCAGCTTCCCAGCTCAGAGTTGTGACTTGTGCCTCATTGGAAACAAGAAAGAGACAGTGATTTCGACGTGGTCAGCATAAGGCTGAGTTGTAGCTTTCATTCAAGCTTCAAAGTGTCTTTGAAGGGGGAAAAAAACCTTTGTCCACCTCCCCCTTCCCGTTCTTTCTAAAAGAAAAAATATGTCACCCCAAGTACAAAGCAGAGCATTTGGGAGAATGTGCTGTGGTGCATGGGGGGGAGGGTGTATTTTTTAAGGCCAGACCCACTTTTCATTAGATTGTTGCTAAGTGAGTAAATAAATGAGCTCACTGCTACACCCAGCCTGGGCAGAAAGAATTTATAGAGAATTAATAAATCCAGCAGAGGCAACATGTGGCTTTTTCTTCTGGCCATGGAAAAACAACTAGCAATCTTGGACTTTCAACATGAAAACCTCTGAAACTCTACAATTTCAGGAGAGTAACTTTTAAGTTCCAGTGGGCAGGTCATGGGATGGTTTGCAGGATTTTAGTTAAAGGGATAGCAGCTGATGCTTCACAGATATAAAGACAAAAAAGTAATAAGCTGTGGTAAAGATGACTAGGGTGGTCAGTCTGACTTTAAGAAAGGATCTTAAAATGAAAATAAAGCCCTTCAGAAAGATACTGTGGGCAATCTGAATGGGATCCCATCTCATGGGGGCATGAAACCCTGAAAGTGACATTATAAGTCATTCAGGGGGGACAAATCGAATTTTACATTCTATGCATGCTGGAAAAAATAGAAATAGAAGAGTAGTGATTAATAAAAATGATAATTTGAGAGTTGGATAATCTGCAGTATTATTTGTGGTAATATCATAATTAGCCATGGAGTCAAGAAGACTTGAGTTCAAATTCCACTTTTGACATATATTAATTTTGGGCCAGTGAACAAGTTATTTAACCTCTGAATGCCCTTGACAGCTTTCTAAGGCTAAGCCACATGTGACATCATTGAAGAGAATTTTGTTTTTTTTACTTCCTTAGAATTTCTCCAATGTATACATGAATGTTTTTAATCACATGGTCTGATCTATTTATTTTTATCAAATATATTTTCTATTGTTTGCATCTTCTGTATGCATTTGTATAGATTAGGTTCTTGATGAGGATATCCAGATATGTTTATCAGGCCTTTTTCTTTTTCTCTAAAATGAATATATAGAGGTCAGAATTTGAGGAGATAGTCTGAAGAATATAAGCAAAATATTACTTTAACTATAATTATTAAGTAATTCAGATAAATAATCCATTTTGTTTATAACTGTAGAAAATTTAATACAGAGAATTAATAGATAATACAGAAATGGGTACATTTACCTCAAATAAAGGAGGTTGTACAAATATATATTTCTAAGAGCTTTTGACATGTTTTTTTACAGGTTTCATAGTGTTTGTTTTAAAGTATGAAGGGAGAAATAAGATGATAGTAGCATATGAAGGAAAGCAAAGGAAGAGAAAAGAATGGGTAAAGTACAAAAGAGGCATGAGGGCAATGGGAAAAAAGTTAAAGATGTGGGTGTAGTATGGTCATTAACAGACGTAGAGCCAAAAGGGAGTCTAAAGCTAAGTCTAGAGCTACGTCCATCTCATTCAGCTCCCTCTCTTCTAGATGAAAAAAATTGAAACCCCATGGCTGGCCTTTCTAAAACCTGTCCACACATCAGTTCATACAAATAGATCCATCATTTCTTACCTCATAATAACAATCCATTATAGTCACATATTAGTTTGCTTGACCATTCCTCAATAAAGGGACAGCCTCTGTTTCCTGTTCTTTCTTACCACACTACCATGGAAGCATATTGGATTTAAGTTTCCATCGTTGACTTCCTTAGGGTATGTGTCCAGTACTGGAATTGCTGAATTGAAAAGCACAAATAGATTAGTCACTTTTCTCACCTACTTACAATTTGATATTGAGAATAATTTGCCCATTAAAAATTTTGTTTTTATATTACCTCTATTTTCAAGTATTTCTCAACAGCAAAGGTGAGGGGGGAGGAAGAGAGAGAGAGAGAACTCATTTCAATAAAATATCCACCAAATCTCTATTTTTTAAAGGCTTAGTAAATTTCCAGAGGTTGGGAAAAGTGTAACAGTTGGCTTGCTTTATGACCCTGGGGCAAATGACTTAATCTTTCTGTCCCAATTTTCCCATCTGTAAGTGGGAATTGTGCTCAGAGAACAGCTTTGAGATGAATAGTCCTGCATCTGTGCATCTCAGAAAATCACACACACACACACACACACACACACACACTCACACACACTTAATAGATCCTGACCAGAAAACCCATTAATTTTATCTCAGAAGGAGTCATCATATACCCATACACCAAAATTGCTGCAGTGGCTTTCTCTCTTTTCTTAGAT